>JAVKPL010006027.1:0-252432 GCA_032173675.1 Gastrolobium villosum | reverse complement strand
TTCTGCCATTTCCCGCGCTCACAGCGCCATCCCCGCGCTGTGAGCGCGGTTCCTTCTGTCCATTTTTGCCTTCTCGCGCTCTCAGCGCCACTCCCGCGCTGAGAGCGTGGGAACCTAGGTCTTTTTGATATGTTTTTGCCTCCTTTTGTTCATCTTCTTTGATATTCAGACTTTGGATATTTTTACTCTTTTTCTCTGCTTTTCTTGCATTGATTGAGTCATTTTCTTCCTCTTTTTGCCTTGTAATTTCCTATATGCTGACCGCATATCACGCGCCTCAAGCAATTTACTTTAGGATCCTCCAGAAGTCCCAATCTGTTGGCTGGGGGTTAACGACCGTCCCGTTTGGGCGGTGGCTGGGGGCGAGAACCGTCCCAGTCCAACTTATGCTGGGGTGAGGATCGTCTCGTTTGGGGGCGTTGGCTGGGGGTGAGCACCGTCCCAGACCAACAATGCGGGGGTGAGAACCGTCCCGTTTTGGGGCGTTGGCTGGGGGTGAATACCGTCCCAGACCAACAATGCGGGGGTGAGAACCGTCCCGTTTTGGGGCGTTGGCTGGGGGTGAATACCGTCCCAGTCCAACTATGCGGGGGTGAGAACCGTCCCGTTTTGGGGCGTTGGCTGGGGGTGAGTACCGTCCCAGTCCAACTATGGCGGGGGTTAGAACCGTCCCGTCTTGGGGCGTTGGCTGGGGGTCAGTACCGTCCCAGACCAACAATGCGGGGGTGAGAACCGTCCCGTTTTGGGCGTTGGCTGGGGGTGAGTACCGTCCCAGACCAACAGCGGCGGGGGTGAGAACCGTCCCGTTTCTGACTAAATCATGCGAAGAGTAAGGATTTTGTTAAGACCTTTATTAAGATGTTCTGCCTCGTTAAAAACCTTTCCTAGTAAATCCCGTTGGGACAAAACATGGGAAAGGAAAAGAGTACAGAGGATATTACATGGGTGATCAGCTGTAATACTTTCGGAGTTTGTCGGCGTTCCATGCTCGCGGGATTGCTTTCCCGTCCAACGTTTCTAAGGAGTAAGCGCCGTTCCCCAGTACGTTGGCGATTCTGTATGGTCCTTCCCAATTTGGTGCGAGCTTTCCTTCACGAGCGTTCTTGTTTCCAACATCCGCCCTTCGTAGGATTATGTCTCTGACCTCGAACCTCCGATGGACTACCTTCTTGTTGTAGTAAGTGGCTGACTTGTCTTTGGTGAGCTTATCATTTCGGGCGGCTTTGTCTCGGAGCTCGTCCAGCAAGTCCAGTGCTTCGGCCAGGTTTTGATCGTTGGCGACTGTGGATACGTGGTCACGCCTCCATGAAGATTCTCCGATTTCCACAGGAATCATTGCTTCTGATCCGTAAGTTAGCCTAAATGGCGTTTCTTGTGTGGAAGATTGGGCGGTCGTTCGATACCCCCACAACACGTTGCCCAGATTGTCAATCCACGCTCCTTTGTGTGTTTCGAGTTTCTTCTTGATCCCTTTGGTTAGCATTTTGTTGGCCGACTCCACTAGACCGTTTGATTGTGGGTGTTCGACCGCGGCGAAGTGGTGTCGGATTTGTAATGTCTTCATTAACTCACGAAACTTGCTATCGGTGAATTGGGTGCCATTGTCGGTGATTACCTCGCCAGGGATACCGAAACGGTAAACGATGCTCCTCCAAAAGAACTTCCTGGCCTTTTGCGATGTGATGGTCGCCAAAGGTTCAGCTTCCACCCACCTGGTAAAGTAATCAATTGCCACTAGAAGCCATTGGACTCGTCCCGCCGCCATGGGGAAAGGCCCTAAGATGTCGATCCCCCACTTGTAAAAGGGCCATGGCGACGTGATTGAGGTTAACTCTTCTGGAGGGGCTTTGTGGACGTCAGCGAACCTTTGGCATTTGTCACACTTCTTCACGTGCTCTCGTGCGTCCTTTTCCATAGTTGGCCAATAAAACCCTGCTCTTAAAGCCTTCTTTGCTAAGGAGTGACCGCCCATGTGGTGTCCGTTGATCCCTTCGTGAATCTCTTCCAAGATGTAATTCACATCACTTGGGACGATGCATTTGAGAAGTGGAATAGAAATTCCTCTCTTGTACAAACGCCCCTGGACGACGCAGAAGTAGGCACTTCTCCGAACGACCTTCTGAGCTTCTTTAGGGTTTGGAGGCAGGATTCCAACTGTCAAATAGTTGATGATTGGCGTGATCCAACTTTCTTCAGCGACTCCAATGTTGGCGTCGGTAATGGACATGATTATGCACGGGTCAGGCAAATTGTGCTGAATCACAGATCGGTTGTTACCTGGGCTCTTAGTGCTTGCCAATTTGGCGAGGATGTCGGCCCTGGCGTTTTCTGCTCGCCTGATGTGACTTACTTCAACAGTTTCAAAAGATTGGAGCAGCTCTTTGACCTTTTCCAAATATTTGCACAGTAGTGGACCCTTTGTTTGGTACTCTCCTGAGATCTGGAAGGTTACCAGTTGCGAATCGCTAAACACCCTGAGATGTTGGGCGCCCATCTCCTTTGCCTGAATTAGGCCTGCTATCATTGCTTCATATTCTGCCTGGTTGTTGGTTGTGCTGAACTCGAATGATAACGAGTGTTCCGTGGAAACGCCGTCTGGATTTTCAATTATCATACCAGCTCCTGATCCTTTGGCGTTGGAGGAGCCGTCAACGAATAGTTTCCAGGTAGCCGGTCCAGTGGCGTTAGTCACTTGGTCGCCGGGTGGGTTGGCGTGTGTCATTTCAGCGATGAAGTCTGTTAGGGCTTGGGCTTTGATGGCGGTACGTGGCTCGTAAGCGATCTGGTACTCAGATAATTCCACCGCCCACGACATCATTCTTCCTGCAAGATCAGGTTTGTGGAGGACCTGGCGGATTGGCTGGTTAGTTCTGACTGTGATCGGGTGGCACTGGAAATATGGCCTCAAACGTCTGGCAGCGAAGATGAGTGTGAAGGCGACCTTCTCGACCTGCTGATATCGAAGCTCCGCGCCTTGCAGTACTTTGCTGATGAAATAAACTGGCTTTTGTCCCTCTGGTTTTGAATCTTTGACGAGTGCGGCGCTGACTGCCTCATTGCCGACGGCAAGGTACAGGTAAAGCGTTTCTCCGCTGTCGGGTTTTGCGAGGACCGGGGGGCAGGAAAGTACTTTCTTGAACTCTTGGAACGCCTTCTCACACTCTTCAGACCATTGAAAGGTAACTCCCTTCTTCAGTAAACCGAAGAGGGGGAGGGACTTATGGGCTGAATTTGCCAGAAACCGTGTGAGGGCTACCAGCCTTCCGGTTAGCTGTTGAACTTCCTTGACTGTCTGGGGGCTTCTCATTTCAATGACCGCCTTGCACTTATCTGGGTTGACTTCGATGCCCCTTTCAGTGAGCATGAAGCCTAGGAATTTGCCGGCAGGGACTCCGAAAGCGCATTTGCTGGGGTTGAGGCGCATGTTGTACTTTCTCAACCTCTCAAACACTCTTTCGAGGTCGCTCAGGTGCTGCGTTGGATCTCGTGATTTGGCGATCATGTCATCGATGTACACTTCAATGCTGTCGCCGATCAGGTCTTTGAAAACCGTGTTCATCATGCGTTGATAGGTTGCTCCGGCGTTCTTCAAGCCAAAGGGCATCATGGTGTAGCAGTAATTGGCGTTCTGAGTGATGAACGCCGTTTTGTCTTGGTCTTCCTCCATTAGAGGAATTTGATTGTAGCCAGAGTAAGCATCCATGAAAGACAGCATTTTGAACCCTGACGCGTTATCCACGAGCTGATCGATGCTGGGGAATGGATACGCGTCTTTTGGGCACACTTTGTTGAGGTCAGTGTAGTCGACGCACATTCTCCACGCCCCGTTAGGTTTTTTAACCAACACAGGGTTGGACAGCCATGTGGTATATTTGATTTCTCGGATAAATCCGGCGTCATGCAGTCTCCTTACTTCTTCATCAATAATCTTTTGGCGGTCAGGGCCAAACTTTCTCTTTTTCTGGGCGATGGGTTTCGCCTTGGGATCCACGGACAATCTGTGGCAGCAAACTTCAGGGTCGATGCCCGGCATGTCTGATGGTTTCCAAGCGAACAAGTCTTTGTTTCTTTTAAGGAGTTGAATAAGCTTCTCCTTGGTGTCGGGGTGCATCGCCGCCCCAATGGTTGTGGTTTGGTCTGCATCTCCAAGTGTGACGTGCTCTAGGGCTCCGTCGGGGGTAGGTCTTGCATGTTCGACTCTGGGGTCGTCTCTTGCATCGAATTCTACCAAGAGACACTGATCGCCTTTGATCGTGTTCTGGGATGGGTTGTTTCTTGGGGGCGATGGGTTTGAATTTGGTGGTTGAGCTGGTGGAGTTCTGAATGTAACCTTTGTAGCTGGCCTTAGGGATATGTTGTAACAGCTCCTTGCTACCAACTGATCGCCTTTCACCGTTGCAACCTTGTTGTTTTTAGCAACAAACTTAATTGCCAAGTGTGGGTGGGAAATACTTGCCTCGAACGCCGCAAACATCCTTCGGCCAAGTATGGCGTTATATGCGGAAGGAGTGCCGAGCACCAAGAACTGGATATCAGCTGATTTCGACGTCGGTGGCGTTCCCAATGATAAACGCAAGGTTATCATTCCCAGTGGTTTGGTAGTGGTTGCGTTAAAACCTGAAAGTTCTCCTGAAACAGGAGTCAGATCATTAGTTGTGAATCCTAACGCTGAAAAGCATGGAAGAAACAAAATATCGGCAGAGCTGCCGTGGTCAACAAAGACCCTGTTGACGCCAAAGTTGGCGATTGTTGCTTTAATGACGAGGGGGTCGTCATGCCCGGGGAGGACCTCTCCCAGGTCGTCGCTGTCCCAAATGATCTTGGGCTTGGCGGGGCCTGGGTTTGGCTTGGCTTTATTAATAACTTTCCCGGCTATCGCCAGGCACTGCTTCAGATGCCTTTTCCTGGCGTTGGATGTTTCTCCGCCTCCGCTCAATCCGCCTGATATCATATTGATTACTCCGTGTTTGATGACAGCGGAATCCTCCTCTTCATCATCGTTTCCTCGGTTCCTATGGCGTGGACTGGGAGGTGGATTGTGGACTCTTGATGATTCTTCTCTTCTAGGGCGGTCATTGCGTGACCGGTATCGTGATTGGTTATTTCTGTCTGGCGACCTGCTGCGCTCATCCCGTCGTCTGCCCGTCACATCACCCCGATTGCCTTCGGCGGTCCGTCGCTGCGCTCCGTTTTTGATCAGCTCGTCTATCTCCTCCTTCAAGTGTCTGCAGTCTTCAGTGCTGTGGCCGTTGCTTCGGTGGAACTTGCAGTATACGGCGGTCTCTTTATCCTGTTCTGCGCGCGGGGGCTGATTTCTCTGCCCATCTTTGTAATCCGTCTGGTTGACGCTGTGCGGGCGGCGCCCGGTCTGTCCTCGGCCAGAAGGGCGTCCGGATCCTCTGGGAAGATTCTGATTTCTTTTCTCATCATCGCCCTCAGCTTTGCCTTTGGTCGGCTTTTGAGCTTGGCTGTGCGAAGAATCGTCGGTCCTGCTACCTTTGTATTCTTCAATCCGCATGAACTCTGGGCTTTCTTTTTCACCCCCTCCAGATCAGTTATCTCATGACGGGCTAGCTCGTACGCGAAAGCGCCTTGCCTTAAACCTGAGAGGAGTATATGTACTTGGACCTTAGGATCGAGACCTTGCACTTGCAAAGCTTCTTTGTCAAAGCGATCGAGGAACGCCCTAAGGGATTCGCCTGATTGCTGACGGATCTTTTCAAGCGAATGCACGGACTTGGGCACGGGGCGACTGGTGGCGAAGTGGGCTTGAAATTTGTAGGCCAGGTCGTCCCACGAAGAAATGCTGCCGGTTGGTAAGGTAGTATACCACGTGAGGGCTCTTCCGCCGAGGAGTGTTGGAAAAGTTCGGCACATAAGGAGGTCGGTTTCTCCGTGGAGTGTCATTGCTGCTTCGAACTTCTGAATCCATTCGAAGGGGTCTGAATCTCCAATGTAGGTGATTATGTTAGACGGGCCTTTGAAGCCAAGTGGTATGGGGGTGAGGCGTAGGAGGTCAGTTAACGGCTTATTTCTCCCTGAGGTTGTAGCAGGTGTTACCCGTGGGTCTTGGTGATGCATTTGTTGGTCCTGGTGATGCATTTGGGGGCGTTGTTGTGCAGGTGGGGCTTCAACCGAATAAGAGAGGGCTGGGCCATGTTGACCGGCGCCCTGTTGTTGGTCGGGGTTTACAAACGACCCCTGTGGGGCGGCTTGTGCTCGTGGGACCACTTGTGGGTTGTACTGGGGCTGTGGAATCATAGTGTTGTAGGGCGGTATTGCGTGGGCATGGAATGGGTACTGAATGGGGAAAGGAGTGAGCGGATTTTGGCCGTGAGGCCTGTTGGGATATAGTGCAACGCCAGGGGGGCGGTAATCATGGTAACAGGGTAGCGGTTGGCTTTGAGCTGGTCGGGGTTGATACACCGGGTAAATTGGTGGTGGAACTATGGTGGGTAGTGGCATACCGTAGTGAACACCGGGCGGTGCGGGTTGTGTAGGTAACGCGTTTTCGCCTTGTGCTTCATGCACTATGACTTGGCGATTGATGCGAACCTCTCTTCCGTCAGCCACGCGTAAAGGAGGGTTAACCGAGCGTATAACGGGAGCCGGTGGTGCATCGCCTGCTGGTGCCGAGTGCATGGATGGTGGGGAGCTGGAACGTACTGTTTGTACGTGACCTTCAGGGGTCGCAGCTCTCGTTTGTTCTGCTCTTCTCGTAACTGCCATATTTGTTTACAGGGAGGTGAAGTATATCTATTTAGCTGGTGAAAGAATGGGAATAGAAGTTTATAGTTTCCCACAGACGGCGCCAATGTACCGAAGGAATCTATAAGCCCACTATGTTCCCTTATAGGGTGTATGATCACTGTATGGGCGATATCTATGGCTTTGGTATAGACCAGGCCACGTGATATGATCCCAAGTACTAGCAGATAATCAACTGAAGTATAAACTATAAGAGAATTCAAGTAATAGGCAAATATCGATACATAACATGCTTCTCTTGTGCCCTCTGGGGGTTATTTATATTGCCATGATATGGCTAGGTCAGGAGGAAGGTCAACTCTCCTTGGGGTGTGTTCCCCTGATAACAGTGTTGGGCGGTTTAGGCGCCGACGTTATGGCGGCGCCGCGCCCCCTTCTACTGGCTAGGTCAGCGTTGGGCAATGGGAGAGTTTCCCTTTGTGATACCTGTGGCGATTGCCTTTAGTGGTTAATGTCCCAAGGTAAGACATTTTGATGTATCTCTTGGGTGTGCTGCACCCTTGGTGGGCGTGCACGTCTACATCAGCCCTTAGGGCTGAGGTGGAGCTCAACAGGGGTATGGGCCTGCGATGCTGGGCCAATAGATGGCCGGCCTGCTATGGCTTACAAGGCCAATCGTGGCGACTGGGCCTTGCTGTGGCGATTAGGCCCTTTATCTGATGCATTTGTTGGTGTATGGCGGTGTATGGCGTTACCCGTGGGTCTTGGTGATGCATTTGTTGGTCCTGGTGATGCATTTGTTGGGCATGGGGGCGTTGTTGTGCAGGTGGGGCTTCAACCGAATAAGAGAGGGCTGGGCCATGCTGACCGGCGCCCTGTTGTTGGTCGGGGTTTACAAACGACCCCTGTGGGGCGGCTTGTGCTCGTGGGACCACTTGCGGGTTGTACTGGGGCTGTGGAATCATAGTGTTGTAGGGAGGCATTGCGTGGGCATGGAATGGGTACTGAATGGGGAAAGGAGTGAGCGGATTTTGGCCGTGAGGCCTGTTGGGATATAGCGCAACGCCAGGGGGGCGGTAATCATGGTAACAGGGTAGCGGTTGGCTTTGAGCTGGTCGGGGTTGATATACCGGGTAAATTGGTGGTGGAACTATGGTGGGTAGTGGCATACCGTAGTGAACACCGGGCGGTGCGGGTTGTGTAGGTAACACGTTTTCGCCTTGTGCTTCATGCACTATGACTTGGCGATTGATGCGAACCTCTCTTCCGTCAGCCACGCGTAAAGGAGGGTTAACCGAGCGTATAACGGGAGCCGGTGGTGCATCGCCTGCTGGTGCCGAGTGCATGGATGGCGGGGAGCTGGAACGTACTGTTTGTACGTGACCTTCAGGGGTCGCAGCTCTCGTTTGCTCTGCTCTTCTTGTAACTTCCATATTTGTTTACGGGGAGGTGAAGTATATATATTTAGCTGGTGAAAGAATGGGAATAGAAGTTTATAGTTCCCCACAGACGGCGCCAATGTACCGAAGGAATCTATAAGCCCACTATGTCCCTTATAGGGTGTATGATCACTGTATGGGCGATATCTATGGCTTTGGTATAGACCAGGCCACGTGATATGATCCCAAGCACTAGCAGATAATCAACAGAAGTATAAACTATAAGAGAATTCAAGTAATAGGCAAATATCGATACATAACATCTTCTCTTGTGCCCTCTGGGGGTTATTTATATTGCCATGATATGGCTAGGTCAGGAGGAAGGTCAACTCTCCTTGGGGTGTGGTCCCCTGATAATAGTGTCGGGCGGTTTAGGCGCCGACGTTGTGGCGGCGCCGCGCCCCCCTCTACTGGCTAGGTCAGCGTTGGGCAATGGGAGAGTTTCCCTTTGTGATACCTGTGGCGATTGCCTTTAGTGGTTAATGTCCCAAGGTAGGACATTTTGATGTATCTCTTGGGTGTGCTGCACCCTTGGTGGGCGTGCACGTCTACATCAGCCCTTAGGGCTGAGGTGGAGCTCAACAGGGGTATGGGCCTGCGATGCTGGGCCAATAGATGGCCGGCCTGCTATGGCTTACAAGGCCAATCGTGGCGACTGGGCCTGGCTGTGGCGATTTAGGCCCTTTACTGGCGGTTGGGCCATCCAGAACAGGAGCCCCCCAGCTTGGTAGCATGCGTAGGATGGTGCCAAGTTAGAGTAATTTGGGCGTTACCAAGCCTGCATGAGAGATTGGGTTTTGTTGCGTTAAATTGGGCGTTATCGAGCCTGCATGGGCGATTGGCCCCTGGGGGGCGATGCGTGGGCGGTGTATGGCGTTAGCTGATAAGATGCATTACCCGTGGGTCTTGGTGATGCATTTGTTGGTGTATGGCGGTGTATGGCGTTACCCGTGGGTCTTGGTGATGCATTTGTTGGTCCTGGTGATGCATTTGTTGGGCATGGGGGCGTTGTTGTGCAGGTGGGGCTTCAACCGAATAAGAGAGGGCTGGGCCATGCTGACCGGCGCCCTGTTGTTGGTCGGGGTTTACAAACGACCCCTGTGGGGCGGCTTGTGCTCGTGGGACCACTTGCGGGTTGTACTGGGGCTGTGGAATCATAGTGTTGTAGGGAGGCATTGCGTGGGCATGGAATGGGTACTGAATGGGGAAAGGAGTGAGCGGATTTTGGCCGTGAGGCCTGTTGGGATATAGCGCAACGCCAGGGGGGCGGTAATCATGGTAACAGGGTAGCGGTTGGCTTTGAGCTGGTCGGGGTTGATATACCGGGTAAATTGGTGGTGGAACTATGGTGGGTAGTGGCATACCGTAGTGAACACCGGGCGGTGCGGGTTGTGTAGGTAACACGTTTTCGCCTTGTGCTTCATGCACTATGACTTGGCGATTGATGTGAACCTCTCTTCCGTCAGCCACGCGTAAAGGAGGGTTAACCGAGCGTATAACGGGAGCCGGTGGTGCATCGCCTGCTGGTGCCGAGTGCATGGATGGCGGGGAGCTGGAACGTACTGTTTGTACGTGACCTTCAGGGGTCGCAGCTCTCGTTTGCTCTGCTCTTCTTGTAACTGCCATATTTGTTTACGGGGAGGTGAAGTATATCTATTTAGCTGGTGAAAGAATGGGAATAGAAGTTTATAGTTCCCCACAGACGGCGCCAATGTACCGAAGGAATCTATAAGCCCACTATGTCCCTTATAGGGTGTATGATCACTGTATGGGCGATATCTATGGCTTTGGTATAGACCAGGCCACGTGATATGATCCCAAGCACTAGCAGATAATCAACAGAAGTATAAACTATAAGAGAATTCAAGTAATAGGCAAATATCGATACATAACATCTTCTCTTGTGCCCTCTGGGGGTTATTTATATTGCCATGATATGGCTAGGTCAGGAGGAAGGTCAACTCTCCTTGGGGTGTGGTCCCCTGATAATAGTGTCGGGCGGTTTAGGCGCCGACGTTGTGGCGGCGCCGCGCCCCCCTCTACTGGCTAGGTCAGCGTTGGGCAATGGGAGAGTTTCCCTTTGTGATACCTGTGGCGATTGCCTTTAGTGGTTAATGTCCCAAGGTAGGACATTTTGATGTATCTCTTGGGTGTGCTGCACCCTTGGTGGGCGTGCACGTCTACATCAGCCCTTAGGGCTGAGGTGGAGCTCAACAGGGGTATGGGCCTGCGATGCTGGGCCAATAGATGGCCGGCCTGCTATGGCTTACAAGGCCAATCGTGGCGACTGGGCCTGGCTGTGGCTATTTAGGCCCTTTACTGGCGGTTGGGCCATCCAGAACAATCTTCATGCTCCATTTCTGGAAAAATTGGTCTAAATAGGTACTGAATAAATGTCTTTCAAGGCTTTGTAAACTGAGGACTTAATTGGTCGGGTGGCTATATATGAGTGCTTCTCACAGAGCCATCATGTCACAGAGACAATAAAGCCAGAGAAAAGAGTACAAGTACATTAATGTATGTTTTGAGGGCCTTTCCTACGGAAATATTTTATATCGTCGAGTACAACTAAATTTTTGTGGTGCTCTCTCCCAACATTCATTTTTTCTTTCTCTTTCCTTGTTATTTCAACTATTTTTTCTTCTTTTTAAATTTTACCTTCCTATTTTACATTAAGGAGGCATTTGGTAGAGGAAAAATTCTTTTAAATCTGAGAAATAATTATTACCGAAATACAATAGAAAATATATGTTTTCCGGAATATTAATAAAAAATGTTTGGTATGATTCCAGAAATTTATGATTAATTTTACTGAATGTATATTTGGTTAGTTATGAAATATTAATGGAATATTGATGGGAAATAGATGTTATTTTACGAAATTAACCTCATCTTTACGTTTTTTTTTTTGTAGACAAAGAAAAAGGGAGATATATTCATTAAGAACGAGATAGTTTTGAAATAAATGGTCGACATATCTGGTAACAAAACGAACCCAACCAGCACTTGAGTAAAGTGAAAAAAAGAGAAGAGAAAAAATCTAAAAAGAATTATAAACCTCCCCAAAAATCAAAAACTAAACTAAACCACATTGTTATTTAGCCGCTCAAATAATCAGTTTCATTTTCACTCTCCAACTGCACATAAAACCGCTCCCTCACAAACCTAAACGAACTAGTCATGGGCGCTCCGGAAATACCATCGGCTCCACTACCAAAAGTGAAGGATAAATTCATCAATATTCACGCCCCTTATTATCCATTTCCCCGGGAGCGAAAAAGTTCCATCTTCTGAATGGAGTTTCAGATTTAGTTTATGCACTGTACATTACACATAACAAGGGTTGCCGGGTTAATTTTGAACTCTGGATTTTTTTCTTTTTCTGCTAATCAAACATGGGATTTATTTATGCCATAGCAAGGTATCGCGGCATTGAAGAAAAAATTTTTTGCAAACAAACGCCCTTAAGGGACCATCTAAAAAATGGTTGTACCGGTTCACAATAAATAATCTCCTTTTCTACCGTCTGTTAATTCATTGTGTTAACTAGCGGTGTAAATGGGTTAGGTTGGTCTATACACTAAATAATCTCCTTTCCTACTATCCGTTAATTCATTGTGTTAACTAGCGGTGTAAATGGGCTAGGTCAGTCTACAAGGGTCTATGGCTTAGCCTATAATAGATTAGATTTGGCCTAGTACAAATAGGAAAATAGAATAGATCTAGCATTTTAAAAAAAAATTATTTAGAAAATAGGCTATAGGATTTTTTTTTACATATCAGATCTATAAACCTACAGGCCGACTTATATCATATTATTTATTTTAAATAATTTTTTTAATAATTTTAAATAATAAAATAATATTATTTTAATTATTCTTTTAATTATTGAATGTTTAATTTAATAGACTTAAACAGGCTAACAAATATGGGATTAGACTATTATTTTTTAAATATAGGTGAAAACAAACTTATAATTGAGGCCTATACAGATTTACAGATCAAATCAGAGTCAGACACAATATTTTTTACATAAAACTGACCTATTTAAGTTAAAATGTAGCATAACCTAATTTTTTTACCCACATATATTCGATTTGGCCATTTACACCCAGACCACCTACCGACACACCAAGAGCAACGAAACAGATTTTCATGAAATCTGGAAAGTTGCTCCGTGACAGCCAGTATCCATCTGAATCGAGAGATCAACTCATTGTAAGGATCGGAGTGGAATACCAAAAGAATGGTATATCTTAACCGAAATGTAATTGAAATCTTACCTTCACCGGTAAAAAAAATATATGAAAAAGGAAAAAAATATTACATGTGTACTTTGATTTTTATCATTGTTGAATGTTGGGAATATTTTACCAACTTGGCATGCTTATATAAATAATTGTAATGTAAAAACATCAAATAATCAAATCATGTATAATAAAATAATAATAATGATAATAAAATAAAATAAAAAATTGATGAACCTCATTAAAAAATTGACGAAAAAAAATAAGTAGGTTTCATTCACTTTGTTGTATGTTGGAAGTATTTCAACGTCAATAAATCCTGTGCGTTTGTCTCAATTCCAAATTCCTAAACACTCCCTCGCTCCACTAAAAGCTCTTTCCTTCATTTCTCCCGAGAATGTCTTGTGCGAGTGCCAATCGTCTGCTTCGAATCTTCACCGCTAAGCCATCCATCAACGCCGAAGCCGCCGCCGCCACCGCCACCACCACCGTCCTCAACCCCGTGGCCGTAACACGTGTTCACACCATTAAACATGATTACGAGACACCTCAAGGGCTGCGAAACGTGGTCGACGAGTTCAAAAAGTCATGCAAGAACAAGCAGTTTCGACAGAGGAGCGATATCTACAAGTCCACCGTGTTGCGTCTGGCGAAGGTGAAGGCCTTCCCAATGATCGAAGAGATCCTTGAAGCCCAAAAGAACTACGACCAAATCTCCTCTGAAGGCTTCGTCATTCGCCTCATCTCTCTCTATGGTAAAGCTGGCATGTTCGACCATGCACTCGCACTGTTCGACCAAATGCCAACCTTTTATTGCAACCGCACTGTCCACTCCTTCTCTGCCCTCCTCCGCGCTGCCGTCTCTGCCAAGAGGTACGACGTCGTTGAAGAGATTTTCCGCCAATTTCCTTCCAAGTACTCCCTACAGCTTGATGTTGTCTCCTATAATGTCGGTATTTATGCGTTTTGTGAGATGGGTTCCACTGATTTGGCACTTGGAATGCTTCGCGAGATGGAGGAGTTGGGAATGGAGCCTAATCTAATTACCTTCAATACTCTTCTTTGTAAGTTTTATGAGAAGCGTGGGTATGAAGAAGGTGAAAAGATTTGGGCACTGATGCAAACCCGGGATGGTGTTGATCCTAATGTTGTGAGTTATAAGTTGAGGTTGAATGGAATGATTCTTGATGGCCGAGTAATGGAAGCGGTTGAGCTAGTTGATGAAATGAGATTGAAGGGGGTTCAACCTGATGTGCATTGTTTCAATGTCTTCATTAAGGGTTTCTGTAGTGATGGCAAATTGGAAGAAGCTAAGCACTGGTATGATGAGTTGGTGAAATGTGTGGGCACTGCGAATCGAACTACTTATGGCACTCTTGTTCCCTTTCTCTCTGAGAAGGGTGATTTTGATATGGCTTTTCAACTCTGCAAAGTTGCATTGGCAACCAATGGAAGGTTGCTTATTGATGTGGGAGTATTGAAGGGTGTCTTGGAGAGGCTTTTTTCCGAGGGAATGATTGGAGAAGCTAAAACACTTGTCGATCTTGCAAGGAAGAAGAAACTGGAAATAGATCTGCCCCTAAACATGTGGTAGACCTTGCATCCATTTTTGTAGCTGTTGATTTCACTGATTATCAAATTAATGCGTTAATTGAAATGAGTTGTGTCGTACTTGGGGTCAACTTCAAGTTAGAACTTCCACTGGTGAAGGGAATAAATTATGGTCAGAAGACAAACCAAAACTTCACTGATCAAGCGCTGATATTGAACTTTGTTTTTGCTTCCATGGCTAGGAATTTTGAACCTTACACACGTGCCTGTTAAATAAGTTATCCCTTCCGGTAGACTTCCAAATTCATAATCTATGTTTTATCCAAAAGCACCGTAGTTTCTTTGGTTATGCCCTGATCTAGGAGAAATAATGTTTGCCATAGCACCACTTGTACCCGTGTAGTGGCAAGCTCATTCTTAAGGTTCTCCTCTGCCTCTGGCAAGTGACTGGAAGAAAACCGCTGTGCTTTTACCAAGAAAGCATTAGGGTCTAGCGGTCACTGCAACAAACAGCGAAGTGCCAAATGCACAGCCATGAAGTACATGAAACCCAATATTTTGTGTAGGGTTTTGTTTTGTTTCCTTTCCAATTTGTGTAGGCTGTTGATAGGGTTCCATCCATGCTTTATGTAGACCTTGTAGGCAAATTCATTTGTATTGTCATACAGAGCTTTGAACCATATCTTCAAGTGGAATGGTAGCTGCTCTTTGGCTTCCAATTGCCATTTGTACTCAAATATTTGTTTTCTTTCATTAGGTAAATAGATTAGTATGAACGTGTTTCTTTTCTTCTTAGTAATGTTTACATATTTTAGTACTTATTGACAGCATCTGTAAACAGAGTAAGCTTGTCAATCGATCCACAAACATTGAAAACGTCATCAATTATGTATACTAGGGACAAGGGTTCTGTGAGCTCAATCCTTTTATCACATCTCTTTTCATGTTAGGACAATGCAATCTAATCTCAGTTTGAATCTTTTGAAAAAGGTCATGTTACTTACAAAATTTTACTGTCTATCATATGGTCTAACTTGTTGTGACATTCCATCTACAGCTCTCAAGAATGAGCTTCATGGAACTATGCAAAGGAACTTATTACTTTAACACGGACAATATGTTGGGGCTAGGAACAACAGGGATTATGTACAAAGCAAGAGTACCAAATAACTGTTTCCTTGCAGTTAAGAGACTATATGATGCTGATAAGTACAAGACGGAATTCTTGCTTGAAACAATGATTCCGGGGAGACACAGGCACAGAAACATAGCTCCACTGGTTGGATTCTGCATAGAATAAAACGAAAGGATTCTTGTGTATAAGTACATGTTAAATCGAAGACTCCATGATTGGTTGCATCTTAATGAAGGACATCAAACTATAATATTGGAATGGCCTGAGAGGATTCACATTGCACTTGGTCTAGCAAGAGGTTTATGTTGGCTCCATGAAAAGTGCAAGATAGTCCATCTAAATCTTGGTTCAGAGTGTGTCTTGTTAGACAAGAATTTTGAGCCTAAAATTTCCAATTTTGGCCAGGCAAAATTCGTAAACCAGAAGTTTGAAGATCATGTGAGGATGAAATTGTTTATGATTGATGGACTTGGAATGAAGGGTTCTGTTGAGAGGGATGTATATAACTTTGGAATAATCCTTTTTGAGCTTATAACAGGGAAAATATTAAGTCCAGCTACTGACTCTTCTGACACTGTTGGTGGCTCTTTGATGAACTATATTACCAATAAATTGTTCACTGATCCTATTGATTTTTATGATGCCATTGACTAATCTATCATTGCGAAAGGTTTTGATCATAAAATCCTACGTCTCCTCGAAGTTGCATGTGACTGTGTTAAGCCTTCATTAGAGCAACGACCAAAGATGGTTGATAGGTATCAGACTATAAGAGCCCTGTGGGAGGGTTATAGACACTGGTTTGATTCTGAAAGGCTGAAGCTATCTGATAGTGATCAGATAACATATAGCAACGAAATAGAATGTATTTGTTGAAATGTAAGTTCCATTCTGTGAAGAATTTGTATGCACTTTTACAAACATATAAAATACTGTCAAGCACATTCGATTCAATTAGAGCAAAATTAAATGTGCTTAGGACAACAAATTATTTTTATTTTTATTTTTATAAACTCACTAACTATTATTATTATTTGTTCTATCTCATGTATTATTAAATGTCCTATACTGAAAATATTCAGAGAATCTTCTAACTTTGACTGCTATTTGGATGCTTGTTGAAACCCAATTTACCTCTCAAATTTTGAGTAGGAAAAAACTTTAGTTGCTTCAAGTTAAAATTGGAAACTAAGGTGATGTTCACCTGGTCATGGTCCTTGATAAGAGACATCTTTTTTTCTTTGATATTGGACAACCATGTTGAACTCATATTCTGGAGCCATATTCTTATGTACATGGCCTCAGTTTTGTTCAAGTACAGTGCAGACTTCTGTACTTGAGCGGAAGAATTGTTGCCGCGGAAAAAATAATGCCTGGGATTCTGTTCATGATCTGAACATTTTCCTTGGTTAATCCTTAGACCCAAAAGAAAGAAAATGTGAACGAGAACAATGTGCACCCCAGAGCTAACTATCCCGTTCTTTAAGTATTCTTCAGCACTGGGAAAGATTTTCCAGAATCAAACCATCCAGT
This sequence comes from Gastrolobium villosum, assembly GCA_032173675.1. NCBI lineage: Eukaryota > Viridiplantae > Streptophyta > Magnoliopsida > Fabales > Fabaceae > Gastrolobium > Gastrolobium villosum. Next base: position 235,819 of record JAVKPL010006027.1, on the reverse strand, counting down.
TTTCTGAATTATGATACACCTTGGAGCTGATTTCATTAGTGAGATTACAAAGTGCTTTGAAACATATCTTCATGTTATCCTATAGCTGCTAACCAGCAATGATATTCCACCTACATTCAACAAAAACCAATTATTATTTACAATTCTCATATTTATTTTTTGGTTTTATCCTTATTCTAAATTTGTATTTATTGATTTTATTTTTTATTCTAATAATTTATCATAATAATAATTTATTTCATCTTTTCTTTATCAAAATACTGTATATAATCATTAACAGCCCAATACATCAAAAATTACATCACTAATTCTGGTAAATATTGCAGCTAACAAGGTATCATCGAGCAATTTGGGTAGGTGAATGATTATGTTAACTGTGAAGTGAATGACTTTGTAAATAGGAAAATATAAGAAAAGAGAAAAAGTTATGTGACCTAGATGTTGTGGCATAATAAGAAAGGTCCCCAACTTCTGATGTTTCAGGAGAAAAGAATTTTCCTACAACCAATTAACATTATGTATTATTGATAGTACACAATTGTAATATTAAAGTTAAATTTTTTTTTCTCTGGGACGTCAATTGACAACTTCTAAGGAGAGGGAAAAAAAAAATTGACAACTATGTACTACCTATAATACATAATATCAATTCTTTCGATAAGAAGAAAACTTTTCCTATAACATAATAACTATATTTCCCAATATGAAAACAGGAAATGTTATGTGACCATGCATAATATGAGTGAAAAAAAACATATAAAGGACCCGGACCACCTACCGATAACAAATGTCAACACACCAAGAGCAATGAAACAAATTTTCATGAAATCTGAAAGTTGCTCCGTGACAGCCAGTATGCATCTGAATCGAGAGAGTGGAATACCAAAAGAAGGAGGATTTTTTTTAATATGCTCTAGGAACACACCTCTATTTGGTGGTCCTTTACTATAAAAGCAAATATTTTTTTCCATTTATATTTCTATCTTCTTTCTAAATTCCATCTCAATCATTTTTTCACTTATTTTTTTGAAAGGGAGCACAAGCTCCCAAATTACTAAAAAACGAGCTTATAGAATGATATATCTTAACCGAAATATAATTGACTCTTACCTTCGCCGGAAAAAAAAATTATGAAAAAAGAAAAAATATTAGATGTGTATTTTGATTTTTTGAGTAAATACCATTTTTAATCCTCAACAAAAAATATAATTTTCACTTTAGTCTCTTACAAAAAAAAGTATTCAAGATCCCTAAGAAATTCAAAGTGGATCCACTTATTTGAAATCGTGGTCTCTTACAAATTCAAAAAAAATCCATATTAGTCCCTCAAAAGAACTAAATTGGGTTCACTCTGAATTTCATGGGGACCAACCGACTAAATTTTTTTTTATAAAGGACTAAGGTGGGAACCGTAATTTTTTGTCAGGGACCATGAGAATATTTAGTCTTGATTATTATCATTGTTGAATGTTGGGAATATTTTACCAACTTGGCATGATTATATAAATGATTGTAATGTAAAAACATCAACTAATCAAATCATGTATAATACATAAAATAAATAAATATATATATATATATATATATATATATATATATATATATATATATATATATATATATATATAGATGAAACTCATTAAAAAAGGGGAAGGATATTGTGACAACCAAGTTGTGTTACTATCAAGTGACTACCAATCAATCTCACCGTTAGATCGATTATGTTGATCCAACGGTTATATTTATTTTCATCTTTGTATGTTCGTGATTCCCCATATTTAAAGTGAAAGCATTAAATATGGGAAATCATAACCATACAAAGTTGAAAATAAATATAAAGTATTAAATTTAGGAAATCAAGACCATACAAAGATGGAAATAAATATAACCGTTGGATCAAAATAATCGATCTTACGGTAAGATTAATTAATAGTCACTTGGTAGTAACATAACTTGGTTGTCACAATATCCTTTCCCTTAAAAAAACATAAGAAAAAAAGTTAAGTTTTCATTCCCTTTTTTCTATGTTTCGTGTACGAAGTATTTCAACATCAATAAATCCTGGTTGTGTTTGGGTAGCTTTGTGTCGTTTGTCTCATAATCCCTAATTGCTAAACCCTCACTCCTCCACTTAAAGCTCTTTCCTTCATTTCTCCCGAGCATGTCTTGTGCGAGTACCAGTCGTCTGCTTCGAATCTTCACCGCTAAGCCATCCATCAACGCCGCCACCACCACCGTCCTCAACCCCGTGGCCGTAACACGTGTTCACACCAATAAAGATGATTACGAGACACCTCAAGGGCTGCGAAAAGTGGTCGACAAGTTCAAGAAGTCATGCAAGAACAAGCATTTTCGACTGAGGAGCGATATCTACGAGTCCACCGTGTTGCATCTGGCGAAGGTGAAGGCCTTCCCAATGATCGAAGAGATCCTTGAAGCCCAAAAGAACTACGACCAAATCTCCTCTGAAGCCTTCGTCATTCGCCTCATCTCTCTCTATGGTAAAGCTGGCATGTTCGACCATGCACTCGCACTGTTCGATGAAATGCCAACCTTCAATTGCAACCGCACTGTCCACTCCTTCTCTGCCCTCCTCCGCGCTGCCGTCTCCGCCAAGAGGTACGACGTCGTTGAAGAGATTTTCCGCCAATTTCCTTCCAAGTACTCCTTACAGCTTGATGTTGTTTCCTATAATGTCGTTATTTATGCGTTTTGTGAGATGGGTTCCACTGATTTGGCTCTTGGAATGCTTCGCGAGATGGAGGAGTTGGGAATGGAGCCTGATCTAATTACCTTCAATACTCTTCTTTGTAAGTTTTATAAGAAGCGTGGGTATGAAGAAGGTGAAAAGATTTGGGCACTGATGCAAACCCGGGATGGTGTTGATCCTGATGTTGTGAGTTATAAGTTGAGGTTGAATGGGATGATTCTTAATGGCCGAGTAACGGAAGCGGTTGAGCTAGTTGATGAAATGAGATTGAAGGGGGTTCAACCTGATGTGCATTGTTTCAATGTCTTGATTAATGGTTTCTGCACGGGTGTGCAAAAAAATCAAAAAATTCAACTGAACCATGAACCGAAATGAACTGCATTTGAAATAATCGGTTTTTACAATTCAGTTCATGAATCGAACCAGTTTTTAAAGAATCGGTTCATGAACAGAACCGTGAGAGTGCTGAAGCACAATTTGTAGTTCATGAACTGAACCCTTCTCTACTGTATTATTTTTCCTAATCTGTTTTGTGAAACCGCCTTTTTTTTATGAAGAACGCCTCAGACCCTGCAGGCTCCTCGCCGCGGGCTCAAGCTGGTGAGATATTTCCGGAGACGATGCCCGGCGGAATGTCCGAGAGCGGCCGGAGGCAGTGGGCCCATGATCTTGATCAACGTTTCTCACGGTTCCTCTCACCACGAGGTCCACCTTCCGGCCCAATCAACTTTCCAATTTGTGTAGGCTGTTGATAGGGTTCCATCCATGCTTTATGTAGACCTTGTAGGCAAATTCATTTGTATTGTCATACAGAGCTTTGAACCATATCTTCAAAGTGGAATGGTAACTGCTCTTTGGCTTCCAATTGCCATTTGTACTCAACTATTTGTTTTCTTTCATTAGGTAAATAGATTAGTATGAACATTTTTCTTTTCATCTTAGTAATGTTTACATATTTTAGTACTTATTGACAGACAGCATCTGTAAACAGAGTAAGCTTGTCAATCGATCCACAAACGTCGAAAACGTCATCAATTATGTATACTAGGGACAAGGGTTCTGTGAGCTCAATCCTTTTTTTTTCTGAAAACTGTGGCTCGGTTAAGCATGCCATTGACCACATGTACCATTGAAGAGGTTCATCCCTAACAGACGTTGACTCCTTGGCAAGTCCAAGGTCATTCCACCATCAGTTAATTAATTAAATTACAAAAAATATATGCGAAAAATAATGATAATTTACTTATCAACTCAATTGGAAAACTGGAGAATTTCCTGCTCATGTATGGACTTGAGCAACCACGCAGGAATCAACCTTTGCTAGCTCTTTCAAAGTGCTAGTCCATCCTTTATTCACCCTGAAATAGTTTTAGTGGTTGCTTCTGCAGTGAACCCTGACAAGCCTTTATGAAATGGAAGCTGCAATATATTTGAAAAATTACACTATGACCATGGTAACGATGTTTTGATGCTCCTGTCCCCTGCTTCATCAAGATTTTCCTCTCCTGCAAAACTTAGCTGAGAAGCTTCATAGAGCTCAATCAGCCCCTTTATATCTTTAATAATTTTTTGTTGGACCTTCCCTTTCTCGTCCATGAAGCTTTTAACTTCTATACGATGCTAAAATTAACCAGTTAGTCACTTGATGGATCCAAGCAAACACATATGGAAGTATATTTGTTGTCTTGTCCTTGCCCTAAATTCCGTTAATTCCAATCAAATGTTGTTGGTTTGTGAATCGAATTTCAACAATACCCATCTGACTCTTGTATGTGCTATACACAAACACGGGCCTGAATGTATAATTTGACCCGTATCACCTTTCTACTTTTTAATTAAACTGGAATGTCTCATTCGGGTTAAAGAAAGTGATATACACTAAAATCACATGGAGGTAATATGTCACAGATTAAATCAAAAGAGATCAAAGTCATCGTGGGCATACTCACATACTAATTGTATTAAAAAATAATTTGAATTTGTAAAATCTCTCTCTCTCTCCCTCTAGAAGATCTTCAAACTATGTTGTTTGTTGTTTAATTTATTTTGAATGTGAAATAAAAAAAAATCATCTGTTGCAATCTCTTCATTTTTACGATTCATCATTCAGACTTTTGTCACCTGCTATTTTGGAAAAACTTATCCAATCAACTTTAACCGGATAATTCTTTTGCCTAAAAATTATAAAATGGTGCTTTTCACAAAATTACATGGAGGTAATATGATCACAGATTAAATCAAAAGAGATCAAAGTCATCGTGGGCATACTCACATACTAATTGTATTAAAAAAATTAATTAAAATCTCTCTCTCTCTCTCCCACCCCCGCTTGTTTGTTGTTTAATTTATTTTGAAGTAGTTGCAATCTCTTCATTATTCATCATTCAGACTTTTGTCACCTGCTAGGCATCTTCATCATTGATGTGGACTAAATAACCCCCTTTATCATCATTAACATAGGTCGAGTTGGACATCCCTTTCTTGAAAATGAACAATGTTATCCACTTGATAAAAACTAATGATAGATAACAAAAATGCCAAACCCCTTATTTTTCTAGTTTATAATGAAAGCTGATGGCACTTGTTGCCTCTGTCCCACCAAGAATGGATTTTTCTTATTTTGAAAAGAAGGTTAATTTGCAGCCTCTAGCCTCTAGCCTCATGTTTCTTCAACCGCCGCATTAGTTAAATGCCCATTAGCAACATGTGTGTCTCTCCTGTGAAGTATATTCCAAGTTTATCCTCTTACAAAAATCTTAAATACTAAAACAAATCCAAGCTATAAATCATTTTCTTTTTTCACAATACAATCACAAAATATGAACAAAACGAAGAAAGAATGATATTTTCTAACCTTGATCTAAGATGAAAAATTATGATATAGACGATCGACTTGAAAGAGCTTTCTTGGTAGAAAGGCTTTCCACTTCCATAATAATTTAGTCTGAAATAACATGTGAATGCATGTAGACTTTTTGTTTGAATTTTCGTTATTAATTTTGGAATTATAACAGTTAATATATTACAACAATATCACAATACGTCATAATGTGCTTAATTTGTCCCAGTAGTTCACTCAGAATAGACATTATCCATTATATTAACAAGGTCGAATTGGACATTCCCTTTCTTGAAAATGAACAATGTGATCAACTTGATAAAAAATAAACGTAGATAGATAACAACAAGGGTAAACCTTTTTTTTTCCTCTAATAATGAAAGCCGCCTCTGTCCCACCAAGAATTGATTTTTCTTATTTCAAAAAGAAGTGGATAATCTCAAGTCTAATACTTTGCAGCCTCTAGCCATTTCCTTCTTTAGCCACCACATTACAGGGTTGATAAGGGTGTGTATGAAAAAGGCTTTGTTGGGGGAGGTTTACCCATTTAATATGATCTCCCACCTCGAAAGGATTAATCTTCGGCTGTTGGTCGGAAGAAAAAAGGGGGGGGGATAATCTCAAGCTATGTAGCACTGACACGGACCACGTGACATGATACGACACGACACTCTGACACGTTAATTCTAAAAAATGTTAGGTTTCGACACGTTTGGACACGTTTTGATCTTAAATAATATTTTTAATTTATGTCGTATATATTATATTTAATATTCTATAATTTAACAAAAAAATGAAATTAAACTTATTATATTCATCAATTTTGCAAAGAAGCATAAGATATCCCAAATATTTATATTAAAACGCAACGCAACTTTTTTTTGAATTTCTATCACGCGTGATGAAGTGTCGGGAAATGTCGGAGTGTCAGAGAGTGTCGGAAAATGTCAGACACGACACGTCAGGATTTTTGAAGTGTCGATACTTCATAGATGTGAAGTCTAATGCCCTTTGCAGCCTCTATCCATTTCCTTCTTTAGCCACCGCATTAGTTAAATGAACATTAGAAACATGTCATTGTCCTCTCCTTCAAACTATCCCAAAAAAAACTCTTATAAATAGGCTTCTTCTATGATATAGTCCCTAATTAATCCAACATGGGTGGTGTGCCCATGATCTCAATGCTTTATCTCATCTCTGTCTTTGCCATATTATCACAAATCTCTCATGCTCAAAACTCACCCCAAGACTACCTCAATACTCATAACGTAGCCCGTTCCCAAGTTGGGGTTGGGCCCATGAGATGGGATGCAACTGTTGCATCATATGCACAAAACTATGTGAACAAACTAAAGGGAAACTGCAATTTGGTGCACTCAGGGGGTCCTTATGGTGAGAACCTTGCGTGGAGCAGTGGTGACCTTACAGGCATAGCTGCTGTGAACATGTGGGTGGCAGAGAAGCCAAACTATGATTATAACTCTAATTCGTGTGTTGGTGGAGAGTGCAGGCACTATACACAGGTGGTTTGGGGTGACTCGGTTCGTCTTGGTTGTGCTAAGGTGCGGTGCAACGATGGTCGTAGCACCATCATCAGCTGCAACTATGATCCACCAGGAAACTTTATTGGTCAGAGACCTTTCGATATTAGTCCTTTCCAAGTACCATTGAGCTTCAACAATGGTTTGTATGAGAACTAGCTAAGTTATGTTCAGCTACCTAGCTTACTAGCTAGGTACGTTGGAATGAAATAAATATATTGCATGCATAGTCACATCACATGCCAGCATCAGCTGTAATCAATAATAATAATAATGGAGTTATTGGAAGAGAGAAATATTATCTGCTGAATTTTTTTTTTTTTTTCTTATCCTCATATGGTTTAATATGGGTTCCTCACACAAATAAAATTATCTCTACAATATCAGAAATATTAATATCAGAAATATTAATATCATAATAATAGAGGAATGTTATTTTTATAATCTATTTTTTTATTATTAATTTCCGTTAATCCAATAATTATGATTTATCGATTCATATTTATTATTAATTATTAATAAATTATAATCATTAAATTAACAAAAATTAACGGTAAAACAATAAGTTATAAAAGATGGTAAAACTTTTAAGATGTAAGAATAATGCTGCCCATAATAATAACATGATCAAAAATATGTTTTTACTTTTCAGCGTAACGTACTCATTTAGGCAAGTTTATGGGTTAACTTGTTCAATTGTTAGAGACGTTACTGGGGTTATGATTATGGGAAATAGTTTTCTCATTTTATATGAGAAAATTTTCTCATATTACACTCACAATTAAAAGGTGGAATCCATTATGACTTTTTTGTTTTCTCACTTTTTTTGTGGACCCTGCTCATGTTTGTGTGTGTAACATGAGAAAGTATTCTCATGTAAAATGAGAAAATCAATCCCCATAATGGGTTTTATATTTCTCATTTAACATGAGAATGAATTCTCATGTTGTAGAGACAAAAAGTATGTGGGACCCGTATGTTAGAAAAAAATTATGTGTAGGACCCACGTTGGCACAAAAATCATAAGAGAATTCAAGTTCTCATGTTAAATTGTTAAATGAGAATTATAAAACCATTAATAATCAGTGTTTTTGTTATAAACCTAATAATGAGAAGTTGTATAAGGCTATTTAAAAGATAAAACAAGCTTAACAAAAAAAAAAAAAAAATAAAACAAACACGTTAATAATTTTGAAATACAGCATCTACATAATTTTAGCGTGTAAAATGTAATCATTATTTCTCATACTCTTTTTTTTTTTCAAAACAAATAATAATAGGGCTTTATTTTTGTCATGTTACATGATGTAACATGACATTCCTACACACACATTTATGTGGGTCCCATCTCTTAATTTTTCTCTCTCCTTTCTTATCTCTCCTCTTTCTTCTCAAATGTGTGGATAGGAAGGGTCATGTTAAATCATGTAACATGACAAAAATAAAGCCCATAATAATATCCCTCATTTTACAAAGAGTGGTGTTATAAAACTATTAAAAAATAGTTTTAATTTTGACAGAATTTATCTAAATGAAATAGTGATTATTAAATAAAAATAAAATAATAAATTATTATCCATTTATCTGAAAAATTAATAACAGCGAGCATGTACTAGACTGGAGGAAATGGTTTAAGAGTTTTCAATGCTTCTAATTAAAAGATTGGGCTTCTTAGTTAATATCTGTATTTTTAATTTTAATACTTTACCAGCCAGATGCAAATACACTTGCTGACTTTTTAGCATTTACTTTAACATATCTCACCTTGGAGTGAAATTTCGGTGCTCCCGGCACAAATTTTTTAGGATGGGGTAAAGGAGAGAGAAAGAGAAAAAAAATTGAGCGGAGAGAAAAGAGGAAAGAGAAAATAAAAAATTTGAGTCAAGAGAAAATAAAAAATTTGAGTCAGGTGTCAAATTCTTAGTGGAAGGACCACCATGATCCTAGACTATAATAAAAATTTCCCTCACCTTAGGTCATCAAGACTGATTCTGGGAATGGAGAGATCAGAGGAATGGGAATTTGAAACATAATTTGCGGAGGGAAAAGAAAAAAAAAAAAAAAAAAATAAGTTCAATCATCTATTATAGCCGTGACACTGCCGAATGATGTTTGAATAAGTTGCTTCTAAAGTTTTGTACTGATATATTATGCTAAAGTGGAAAAGGATTGGAAGAGCCTACATAATGTACACTATATCTCTCTGCACTCACGGGCCTAATGGCCAACTTCTATTTGCATCGTAAGGTAGTATTCGGTAGAGATTTTTTTTAAGATACCCATCCATCGTAGATTGGTATCTACGGTGTTCTTGTTTGGTAGAAGAAATAAAAAATTTTGCTAGCAAACTGATTTGCCCAACTTTAGACAATTGTGTGAAAATTGATACTAAAAATACTGTGCAACAATACCACTTCCAACATTGTATTCGAAGATAACCGGTTAAATGGAAGAAAGAGAACCAAAAACACTGTGCAACAATACCATTCTCCCGGTGATATTTCAGCCAACCATTAATCTTGCGCAAGGCTTATATTAGATTGATTTCTTTATTAGATGTGATAAGGAAATTCAATCTAGCCAGACTACTGTGTTTTAATGAAACTCGAATTGGTAGCATAAACAGTTATAGTTGGGCAATAACTTCAATTGCCAAAGAATTAACTAAGTATCAAAGGACTCATCACTTGGAATAGATGAGACATTAGAATAAAACTGATAGTTGTTGTACCACATGGAACAATTGGACCCATAAATTTCCCAACTTCTTTTGCATCCCATTAGGAGTTCTGAAATTGACCAAGCAGCAAGTAAACTGATATTTACCAAGCAATCAAATTTTTTTGTTGTATTGGTAACAGCAGCAACAAATTCTATCATGGTTTTCTTCTCTTCAACAATGTCAGCTTTGCAATATCTGATGTTGGGAATGGAAAATGTACAGATTGCCCTCATTTTGGACGCGTTTTGTTGCATCACTCCTCGGGTTATCAGTGGTACAGATAGCAATTCAGAAGTATGGAAGGGCCTATATAATAGTTTTATCGTGTTGAGATATTCAAATGTGATGAGTCCTATATTGGTTGGTAATGGATTAAGTGAAGAGTATATAAGTGGAAGGACATGAACCCAACGCCTTAAGATTTTGGGTTGAGATATGGTGTCGGAATCACTTTGTATATTTAGCTTAGTCCATAGGTGGTGGTCTCCCACCACGGGCTTCCCCCGGAACCTGCGGGTCTGACACCACGTCTTAACCCAAAACCTTAAGGCATTGGGTTCATGGGTCCTTCCACTTATATACTTTACTTAGCTCATTACCAACCAATGTGATTGATATGCCACTGTCAGGCAGGTCTAGGGGGAAGCCCGTGGCGGGGGACCACGGCCAATGGGTTAAGTTACTCCAAGTACACCATATGGGTCAGACACCATATCTTAACCCAAAACTTTAAGGCATTAGGTTCATTGGTCCTTCCACTTATATACTCTTCACTTAATCCATTACCAACCAATGTGAAACTCATCACATTTGAATACTCCACTCCAATGCGAGATTTTATCACACACTTAAATTATTAAAAGAGGTCTGAAAAGATAAAAGAAAAAAATACACCAAAGCAATTAAACTCAAATAAAGGCATGACTGCATTTGAGTATATGGTTGTATTTTTGTTTCACCAGCGAAAGCATCAATACAGAGACCACAGGACGCAGCCCTTTAATTTACAACTTCCAGTGAAAGAGTACCATAAATCCACAATCGAAAACTATAAAATATATACAAATTTCTGCTGACATAAAAACAGTAGACAGTAAACATATTAGTGTAGGACCACAAGCATGTATCATACAACTTGCAACACTAAAATATCCTATATGCTCAACTACACTACGGAGACTCGAATAGACTGAACAAATCCATCTACCCTTTTCTTTATCTCTTCTGGATTCGCACCAACGATTTTCTCTGGTGGTGTACCATCCTTCAGCATCAAAAATGTTGGCATTGCCTTTATATCCATCCGTGTGGCTACCTCCTGACCCCAGAAAAAAAATCCAATACATTTAATTGCTATCATCAAACGATATCAAACCATTTGAGAAAATCACCCAAGAATTAACTTTTTGTTTCAATGCCTCTCAAGCATGAAATAATAGCAGGTAAAGTACACCATCCAACCAGTCATTTATGAATATGGGAAACATGGATTTAAGATGTTGATCAGCAGAATATCTATTTTTGTGTAGTTCTTTGTTGACGGGTGTTTGTGAAACTGTGCTCCAAAGTCCAAGGGGTACAAGTTGCTCTATTATCTTAAGGATTACAAAAATAAATACAACAGATCAGGTAGAACTCTATCCTTTGATCTCATCCATGATTCACAAAATATTAGATCAAGACCACTTATTCTAAATCCACTCAAAACTCATGTCACGTTTGTATATTGCTCAATAACAAAAGCAATAATTGAACCATATTACTAATCCACATAGCACTAGATAAACTTTTCAGAATACACTAGTATAGTATTCACTAAACATTTGGCAAGATAACCATACACTAGCATAATATAATCTCCAAAACTTTTTCAATAAACTCTTAACACAGTCATAAGTTCTACTAACCTTGAACACCTTCCTTCCTTTACTATCCAATTCATACATATGATTGCCCGTTTATAATATAACAGGGAAAAAGAACACAGTTTTGTTAATGCAAATCCAAGCATAAGTGCTCAAGGACACATATTGATGGGAAACAGGACTTAATTGGATATAATAATTTATATATTACCAATCAATGTAATTAAAAGTGAAATGCACATTATATTACCATACGCACCAGCCTTTTTTTTTTCTTGATATTAGACTAGCAAGTTAGTAATATGTAACAATTTAATGGGACAATTAGTTATGTGGAAATCTAGCTCAGAGACAGTAGGACACTTATTCTTGCATATAAGATGTTCACTTTCCTTTTGAACATTTAAGAATTTTTGGAGTGCACTGGGTGTGTCCCTTTACACTAGAGCAATTTTTATGGTCCATGAGTTCATCCATGGAATGATAGAAAGTGTTAGACATAAACAAGGAGAATATGATGATATGCCAGTGTACAACTTTTGCAGCTCTTTGGTGTGTGTGGTTGAGGAGGAATGCTCATAAATACAACAATTCATGCTGAAATCGAAAAGAAATCTGGATTCAAAAGACAATTCATCCCACGACATTCACACAAGCAGAAAGGGGACTCACAAGAAAGAGAAAGTAGACAAATAAGTTGTAATGATAATGTGTTTAAATAATTAAGGGAAAAGTTCTGTCAGTGTCAGACAAAAAAATAAGTTGTGATGATAATGTGTTTAAATAATTAAATATATACTCAGCAGGTGTGTATGCATTTACCAAAATGTGCATATAGAAGTATTTTATAAGAAGGAGCACCTGAGAACACAAGCACAAGGTTTAAAAGAGAGGGAAAAATATATATTACCTTGACTTCATCAACATCAACAGTGAGAAACACTACATCTGCATAGCTTGAAGCCAATTCTTCAAAAAAAGGAGCCATAGCCACCGATGGCATGCACCATGAAGCAGTGAAGTGAACAACAATCTATGATCCATCCCACAAAATACAAAAGCTGTAAATCTATATCTAGTATTCTATCCACAAGGAATAACCCAAATTGAAGAAAACATAGAAAACTAAAAAAATTAAAAATTTCAAGGTGGGGTTTGAAAACAACTTGAAAGCTAAATACCCATTTGCGGGCTCATTTTCAGAACATGTTTACAGAAAGAATTAAGAGATAAAGCACCACAAAAATTAAATCTTTGAGATAAAGGGGTTGACTTACAGGGCATTTCTGGTTACAGGCCTGGGAGACATAGAATTGCCATGATTGCAAAGAATCAATGACCACCACCCTCGACTTGTTCTGCTCTGTGCCTTCCATTCTCTCCTTTCCTTCAACTCTCGTGTACTTAATGACAAGATATTTTAGCGGTTCCTCGCTTCAGCTAAAGACGGTCTTCGATTAAATAAATAACGCTGATTTTGATGACAGCCAATTTATCTTCAATGGATTAGGATTAGGACAATCCACTCACTACTTTTCACGCAACTTGTTTTGCAACGTGAAAATAACTGATGTAACCAAAAGGTCAACTTTATCCATATGATTTTATATTATCCATATGAGTTATATTATGATTTTATCCATATGAGTTATCTTCACGCGGATTTTTTGAATTCAAACTGGATATTATATAGAACTTATTTCTTATTTACCTTGTGTTTTACCGGTGTTTATCATCTATCATTTAACATTACCATAACAAATCTCCTACCCACATAATATTTCATGGGGCCCGCAGCAAAAAATACGCAAAACGAATTTCTATAACATAACACAATCACTTTTCCTATAACATAACTCAATCATTTTTTCTATAACATAACTCTTATAAAACCCTTTTTTATATGGATTTAATGTTTCTAAAGTGAATGTAAATGACTTATCTACGTTCGCTCAAATATAATGTCATTCTAAGTTTAAGGAAAAACTTCAAAAAAAACCCATAAGTTTCTTCATAATCAGTTGCCCCTCTCCAAAAAAATTAATCATTTATCCCTTATTTAAATTTTTTTATCATTTACCCCCTAACTTGATTTTCCATCCAAAACTCGGTTAATGGTGTTAATTATTTTATAAAATATCAAAAGTACCCTTTAATTAAAAAACAAACAACACGTTTGGTATACTTCCCATGAAGATTTGGCATTCTTGCTACTTATGATATCGGAAGTGATTGTATTATGTTATAGAGATTTATTTTGCGTGCCGAAATTTTTTTTTTTGTTGCGGACCCCATAAAATGTTGTGTGTGTAGGAAATTTTTTATGATAATGTTAAATGATAGATAATAAACCAATAAGTAACTGAGTTTTGATAAGGATGATAGCATTCAAAGTAGAGTTACAAAGTAAACAATAATACGATAATGATTTTAGTACAGAAACATTCAAACGGACAAAAGATAAAAGGTAAAGTGTGTGTTATTTCAAAAGATAAATATGAAAAAAAAGATATAATCAAAAAAAAAATTGTGTTCCAATATAAATTACGTCATTTAAAAGGATAAATACTTTTACTCAATTAATAAGCTTTCAATTCCAACCAGATAAAAGAAATGATTTAAGTCAATTAATAAGATTTCAAACAGATAAATCAACTGTCACGTCCTACTCCTGCCCTTGATCCAATGGGCGCCTACAGAGAAGGTTAATTCTGCGTACTCAGGAAAATAAAAAAGATATTCCTCCCGTCCTCACAAAATAGAAAGTGACTGCAAGCATAATATCCGACACATCTTCTGAATAATCAGGATCAGGATACTCGTGTTCCCTATGGCATATGGATAATACTTTGATCCTTTGTTTATTTTTGCTCGTCATTATCTATATATTAATTGGATTTTCATCATGCTATAAACATATTTTATGTGATGCTATAAACATATTTTATGTGAGTTTTACATCTTTAAAAAAAAATAGTTGAATATATTGTACGAAAATTGAATGCTCACTGGATAGGAAAAAAATAATTCTTCTACAGATTAATATTTTTTATGTTGTAGAAGATAATTTTATACACCTATATAAAAAAATATGAGGCCCTTGTGAACTCATATGAAAAAAGAGAGAAAACAAGAGATTATGGGTCTCACGTAATTTTATGTGCGTGTAATAAATAAAATTATGAGATTAATATTTCTTTTGTTGCATGAAATAATTTTATATATTACATGCACATAAAAGTATGTAAGACTCATATTTTATTATTCTTTCTTTTCTTTTCACATGAACCCATAAGGGTCCCACACATTTTTGTATGAGTGTAGAAGATAAAATTATCATTTAAAATGAGAGAGATTAATGGAAAAGTGATAGTCATTCTAGGCAAAATAACTATATTTTGGTATTTTTTTTATTTTCTTTCTCCTCCACAAGATTTTTTTTTCTCTCCTCCTAATTTTATGAAAGAAGAATATAAAAAATTATCAAAGGAGACACTTATACTTATTATCATTTTAAGCTTGCTATTCTTATTACTTAATTGGTTACCGTTTCATCAATTTAAAAATCAATGGTTAAAAAATAAGACATTGGTAGCCAATTAGGTAGTAAAAATAAAATGATAGTAAATATAATCTTCTCCGTTATCAAATAAGCACCAAAATACGATCGCTTCACTTAGAATAATACAAAATTATATTATGTAAGATGACAAACATTTTTTCTATTATTATTAAGGGGAAGAATATTATGACAACCAAGTTTTGTTACTACCAAGTGACTACCAATCAATCTCACCATTAGATTATTATTAATGAAAAATTATATTTATTACCATTTTAGACTTATTACTCTTACAATCTACTTGACTAGTTGAATCAATTCGTGAGTTTTTACTCTTTTTCGACCGTTGATTTCAAATTATTCCAATTGTAACCAAACAGGTGTAAAAGTGTGGCAAGTTAAAATGATAGTAAATATAAGCACCTCTTATTATTATATAAAAGGGAATTTTTTTATTAATAAACTTGTTTTAAAATAAATACTTAATAATATATTTATTTTTTGTTAAAATTGAAATTTAAAATATTAACATATTAAAATTAAAGAATAAATAAATAGAAAATTTTATACTTACCACCCTTTCTACTGGTTATCGATGAATTAATGGGATCAACTATCGAAAAAAATAAATAATAAATGTTGTTGACCTCAAATTATCACACAATAACCAAACCGGGGTGGTAAGGTAAGAATGACAAACCAAAAATGGTGAGAAATATAAATAAACATATACTTATTTATTTATTCGTTTATTTATTTTAAAATAAAGTCTCTTCAAGTGTGATAAATGTCTTAGACAAGTCATATATACATTTTTTTTGGCCAAATTTATTTTCACTTGATGAATCTTCATTTTTTACGAATATTTCTCTAAAGACTATTCTCAATTTTATAAAAAATTGATCGAATTTAAGGAAGATTTATAATCATAAGCAAATTTATATGTGATTTTTCAATGGATTATTTTCTCTACAGCATTTATAATAGAATACCTGTCATCTGCTCACAAAATAACACCTTAATGCAAATACTGTTAGTGCTGATTGAATTAAGGATAAAATATTTTACCTACTTTTTTTTAATTTTATCTTACCTGCTTACTCATTTTAGCATCGTTAAATCAAAATTTCAATTAATTTTTATTATTTTTCTCTCCTCTTGAAATTATAATCCAATAATGTTGAAGATCAGTAAATAAAGTAAAAAAAAAAAAGTTAAAAATAATAACCTATCCCTCGAATCAATAACATTTTCTATGAACCAGAACCATATTCGTTAAGTGCTGTTGAAGGCCCCGAAATAAACGTGCCGTCCACGTCGTGAAGTTGCAAGTATTAATCAATAGTGAAGTCATACACAGAAATTAGAATTAATATACTCCTAAAATAAATCAAATATTATAATGTCACAGCTAAATGATACAAATCATCAGTAATACCATAGAGGCTAAAGCCAAGCCTCCTTACAACCAAGCAATACAAGCCCAATTGTCTAAAAGTTAGCACAGTTACATTTATCAAACAACAAATTAACACTTATTTTATCCACAACTCAAACGAGAATCAAAGGACCGTGTTGATGTCTGACGCCGCGGAATACCAATTTCGCAGGCGTTGACTCTGGCCGCAAAACGAAGGGAGCAAAGTGACTCTCCAGTTGATACTGGATCAGGGGAGATATTCACAAACATTAAAGTTTTCGAATCCCCTCCAAGACATGGCTGTAATGCATAGAACAGAATCAAATTATGAATTGGGTATGTAACCAAGTATATATCAAGCAAAATGTACACCGAGATCCTTATGTGATATAAAAGAATATAATCTTATAAAAGCCATTGGAAAAAAAAAAAAACAGAAAGTTTAGCAGAACATTATCATCCTTAAAACAATCTTTATCACTCCATGAAACTGGAATAACAGTATCCAGTATAGAGAGTACCTCCAAATTAGTTTTATACCGAAGTCCTGGCAGACAACGATTCCTAAATGAAATTTTTTACCATCTTAATATGGGAGATGATAATCTAATCCACAGATTTTCTGCAGCATGTTGTTTTACGTTCAACATGTCAAAATACTTGAGCCAACTTTTTTAAACAGTCATCCATCTCTTTAATGCCTTCAAATTGATAGAAATCAACTCACTAGAACCATGCAGATCATCATATTAAGAAATCCCTTTACTCGGCGTGGGTTTTTTTCATTGTAAAGACAGTCATTTGAGTGACATCCATGTGTGATGTGTCAGTAGTATCAAACTACTCTCGGTGTGGATTTTTTTCAATCTTTTAATTTAAATTACAAGATTAACCTAATGAATTCATCCAGCACAGTCAGCAAATTGCAGCCTTAGGCTCAATAGACACGTCATCTATCTTCCCTATGAACAATTAATGAAAATAAAAGAAAAGGAAATAATAATGAGGAATGCAAAATTTCATAGTAACATACTTGGAGAAGGTATGTCAGTTTTGAATTCCTAAAGGGGACATGCTCCTCTTTCTTTGCCAAAGCAAATATAACATCACTCAAAGACGAGAGACTTTTGTTGATAGCCTGACATATACATATATAGCAAATTTATTACTTGTTTATTAATGAAAATAAAGTAATTGACATAGAGCTCAAGTTCATAGCAACGAAAACAGACACCTGAGTTTCCTTTAACCGGTCCCCAGTCGCCCCACTTCTCGACAGTCTCTCACTTCCAGCCAAATCAATCAGGTTTAACACACCTTGCACTTGTTGTTCAGTGTTCTACAACGAGAGAAAAAGTACATGAGGAAACAGGATCAAAATAAACGCACAAAAAATATACCAATGTGTCAGAAAGTCAGTACCTCATTAATCCCGAATATACGCAACGTAAAGACAAAGTGACTTCGTGATGATTGTTCATTCATCTGTGTTTTTCCTACAGACCTGGAAAAACACAAGGGGTATTTTATATATTTAGAGTTAAATCTTCTGAGTAAAACATACTAAAATTTATTCTAAAAATAATTTGAAGTATCAAGAAACTTGACAGCTTCAATAATGGATTAGCTGAAAATGAATAATATTGGTCATCCAAAATTCATATGGAAGGCACATGAGTTCTTGCACTGTTGCACCCATATGTCCCAAAAGTTCATTCAAGCATAACTTCATAACGCAACAAAAAAAAAGCATTTGCAGGTTTCATGCATAAATTCACCTGCTTTGTGCAGCCTGCTGCAGAAGGGAGGAAATCTCATTTGCACTACATACATCTACAATAGTGAGGTCTGAAACATAAGTGTTTCCGTTGACATCATGTTTAATGGTGTACTGCTTTCCGGGAACACCATTTTCTGTTCGTGTTAGGTCAATACCACTTGACCGATTTGATGATAACAAATCCCTGATTGTCTCATTATATATTTCCAGTATTGAAGCCTGCAAATATTTTACAAAATTTGTCAAAGTTTCAGCTTACATATTTAATCTCATGAAAATAAGGATAAGTATATTAACCTGCATTTTGTACTTCCAACCCTGATCTTTCAGGGACTGACTAATCTGGAATATCAGTTCTAGAGATCGTGGTATCAACCCCTTTAACTCTGGGGCATCAGGCCTACCCATCATTGTATAGGTTTTGCCTGAACCAGTCTGTCCATAAGCAAAGATACAGACCTAGCATAACAAACGATATGCCCTTTGTCAGCCAAGGCATAGTTTATCTTGTAATAGCCAAAACAACACAAATAAAAACGAGAAAGTACAAAAGAAAAGGCCCCAGAAAGAATTGTCCATAATGGCATAATGCCTTCCATTTCTGTGGTGCATTTCATGAAGGAAAAAAGACTTTTTCAAGAAATAAACCCTAAGCTACAGAAACACAAAGACACCAAACACAAGGTAGTACTCAGATGTAGCCAGACAACAGTCCATGTGACCAAAACACCGTGCTACAGTTCATATTAAAAAACAAATGTACAAGTTAATTTTCAAGTACAAATAGCTTTGACCGTAGTTTGAAATATAATGCCATAGCTGCCAGAATCAACAAACTACAAAAACTGAGATGTAGACCAGCAGACCACAGAGGAAAGGTAACAGCAACCAAAGCAATCGAAAATCAATTCCGACAACGAAGTGCAAAAACAATAATCAAACATATTTTTACTTCAAATAACAACAACCATTAAAAAAAACCTAAGAATAAACCGAAATAGAAGTAAAAGTGCAACCACGAAATTTTGCATTTAAAAAAAATCCCCGAAGCCAATAGCAAGCATTCTTCCATCTTGCGATATTATAAAGTTGTCATTCTTTCTTTTATACGTATTTTATATGCAATAGGTTCTACCTACACATAATGAACTAAAAGGAGGCAAAGTAGATATCACCTTGTACCCATCAAGCGCACTTTGTACAAGCTGTGAAATCTCTATGAAAACATCTTGCTGAGAAGCCTCATGATTAAATACCTTATCAAATGTAAAAGGGTACTTCTGACCTGTTTCGTGTTAAAGAATGAAATTATTATAATTGAATAAGTACATAAAATACAGCAAACTTATTAGGAAGAGTAACACTAGAGAAGGGGGAAATAAGCTTGTGCATATACCGCTCTGTGCCAATTCGATGCCCCGGCCAAGAGCTTCTGTTGACGTGGGATAAGAAACAACCATATCTGCTCCAGGACCATCATCCGGTAGCAAAGGTCGGACACGGCAGAACACACGAATATTTCCTTTCAGTTCCTACAAACAGAAATGATTATATACTACGGATCTATTATGCCAAAAAAAACTGATAAGGGGGAAATTTTTTAGGTAATAATAATTTTTCAGCAAAAAACTGATTTACCAGTATAGTATTGTGCAATTTTTTCCTTAACTTTTCTCCTTCAATTACTTGGAATTCTTTATCTGCCAGTCGTTCCTGTAGTTCATGTATAATCCTGTTTTGATCTTCAAACATTGTTCTTATCTCTGAAGCAGATAAATCAGCCACCTAACAAAAATAAAATAAAAGAAAGTTTCAGTTGTAATTATCAATATGCACTAACTAGTAATTAAATTACTACAAGCAAAAATCAACTAATGCCATTTAAATATTTAATCATTTATTCGCAGTTAAATTATAATGAAGTTAAGTAAATCCTCCAGGGAAATTAACTAAACGCACACACAACTGACTTACCTTAAACTTCTCCTTTTCAGCAATCAACTGCTGCTGAAGCATATTTATTTGCTTCCTTTGAGAACAACATGTCTCCTATAAAGAAAGGCACTATCTATATAAATCTAATGAACAAAGGAGTGCTTATTTAATAACTAATAGGATCAAAATAACCAAAAGGTAGATACAACCAATACAACTAACCTCAAGGGCATTTGTTTTAATCATCAAGGTATCCAGTTTAGCACATGATTCCCCTGTATATTCTTCATATCTTGCTACTTCAGCAGTTAAAGCCTGTACTCGTCCCAGTTGGCAATCACGATCATCTCTGATTTGTTTTAATTCATTCCGGAGACATTTGATGTCATTTGCTAAAATTTCTTTCTGCTGTATGGCCTCATCCTGTGAAGCCTGATAAAGAAAGATATGCAAGGGAACCAAAAAAAACAAAAAGGAGACTATTAAGATACTTCAGTGACAATATAGTAATATTAGTAAAATTCAAAAGGTTGCAAGTTCAAATTATTTGTGTTTCACTGCTCTTCTCAAAAAGGTTACTTATGGCATGTTAAAAATTATTATACAAGTTGAAATCAAGTGCTTGCATGGAGAAGGATGTCATTGCAATCAATAGAAGAACCACAAGGCAAGCTCATAGTGCCAAGCTTAATCAATCTACTCAGTTATCATTCCATACCCCGAGGTGGCACTTAATGGAGAGAAAAATTCCAACTTGTTCACAGCCATTTCAGTTAATTTGAAACACTTCACAATATCAATTGGAAAATTTAAGAATTAAAACTCCCTATGGACAAAACATTATCAAAGACAAAACTCAACAGCATTAAAGATTTAAAATCAAACATCACACTAAACAAACAACTTACTTTAAGGGTTGCCAACTTCTCCTGCAATGCCTTATTGTGGGCTCTTACATTGCTAAGGTTCTCCAGAATGGTTGGTTTCTCGGTTTCGAGTCGTTTGCGTGCCTCATTAGTTGAATTAAGATCTGATCGAAGGTTTTCATTGTACTGCAGCAGACGCTCAATATACTCTTGTGAGGAAATGGCCTGCAAAACTCAAAAGTTTTCAAAGGGGAAAAGTGTGAGGCAACCTGCAGGGATTGAATAACCAATAAACAGGAACAATAATCATTCAATATAGTATAGAATTTGGGGAGGTCATACTTATCACCTTTTTTTCGTACCACCAACCTTATTATCCTTAGGTTATAATTAAAATCAATTCAACGGTTAGAAAATGGCATCAAGTGAGACCGTCAATTTGATTTTGATCCAACTATATCAAGATTGGTGGTAAAGGTGGTAATAAGTAAAACCTATCCTATAGAATTATCCAAGAGGGAAATAATTATTGTGGAACTTGGTCATGGACTTCAAAATTTAACCAAGTGTGTAAACTATCCAGATCATAACATAGCATTACCTTCCGCTCAGCATCTGATTTCTCAATCCGAACTTTCTCAAGCTCAGTTGAAAGAGAAGCGTTTATCCTCTCAGTAGATTCTAGGTCAGTCTGAAGCTTTTCTTTTTCTTGGATATATCCTTCTTCCTTTCTTTGAAAGGATCGAACACAATCCTTAAACCGCTTAATGAGGACTGTCATCTGTTCCATTTTTTTCTGCAAAAAAAATAAAAATAAAAAATAAAAAAATAAGCTTCACGATAAACAAAATCAATGATTAAATCAAGGAATTAGCCATGCGAGATGAAGAGAAACCTTAGTATCAAAGGGATTCCCCTTTTTCATCTTCTCATTCAGTAATGCCTCTACTTCCTCTTTCGTGAAATCAATAGTGCTACATTCGGAGCCTTCTGCACCTCCAACATCATTAACATCTGTTTTGTTGTTGAGTGTAGCAAAGGGAGCTCTGCCTCGACCCTGTCGCTCCATTTTTTCTGCTCCAATCCTTCGACGCTTATCTGAGGGAACTTCTTCACCACCTCCCTTTTTCTGCGTCCAAATATAAGAAAAAAACCTTTAATACCCCTTTTCAGTATATCGTGTTCTACTCATATCAAATTAGAGACTATTTTTTTTTTCCCTTGTACCAAACATACTTGAATAAAAATCTAAAAAACACATAAACACAAAAGAGAAAGGGCTTACATTTGAGGGGCTGCGAGGAGGCCTGTTCTGGTTTCGGGAAGCCATGTCAGGCTTCGCAGAAGGAACCTCTTTGAACTGGATCTGATCGGGAACGATGTTAGGGTTTGCAGAACGTGAAATGGAGTTGTGGGTTGGGGGAGAGTGTCGTGAAATTTGAATTTCGACTGGCGGTTCAATCAAAATGCGCTCCCTCTGTAGCTTTCTCTTATTACGGACTGAACCGGATTGAAAACCGGTTCGGAAGTAGGACCTTTGTCTTTCGAATTGAGATTTTTTGAATATAACGGTTTTGTTTGACATTGAGACCCCCACCAAAAGTTTAATAATTTTGCTTCTACTGTATACTAAAAAAAAAAATATCTTATAGTGGGTTATTAATTAAGAGGGAGGATATTCTTACTACCAAAATTTTCTACTACTAACTTACTACCTATCTAATCACCATTGAATCAAAGAGAGAGAATGTTAAAAAGTTTTTGAAAAAAGAGAAAATGTTGATCTAATAGTAATTAGATATGCAGTAACTTGGTAGTAGAAAATTTTGATAGTAAAAATATTCTTCCTCTTAAATTGAATTTAATCAGGTGAAAATTTTATATTTCTTTATTTGTTCATAAACATCAAATGAATGGGACTCTTATTAAAATTTATATAAGTTTGTGAAAATATATATATTTCTTTTAGATTTCTGTTGATCCAACGGTTATATCATAAACATCAAAAATAAAAGAATGGGAAATTAAAATATTAAATTTGGGGAAATTTATATAAGTTTGTGAAAATATAAATAGATACAAAAATTTTAAGTTATAAAGTAGTGTAAAAATTTAAGGAGAAAACATATTCTTCCAACCGTTACAATGTTTTATGATTATTTTCTTTATTTTTGAATCAAATTATTATAACTAAAAGTTATTGATTTGATTCAAGGTAAAAAAATTAATTAATTGCAATTTAAATAAAAAATTATGAATTTATTATTGTTTTCTAATTATTTACAAATCTATGGCAGGATGACACGTTTGGATGGATTGGGCGTACAAGTACAGAAAAAATGTGAATGATGATGATCGTTCTCTCCTTGTCTTCTCCATCTCTGTGAATAAATGAATTTTGACACAAAATGGCAGAAGAGGAAAGTCAAGTTCGAAGGGATGAGTGTTTGTTTAGACGCACGCACACATAAATTTTGACACACACTGCTTTCAAGCAAAGATTTTTACTTTAATTAACTCTACCCACCTAGCCCCTCCTTCTCCCTTTGTTGTTTTGTACCCAGCAAACTTTTTCACTTAAATAATGTTAAAAGAGTTTCTCTTCTGTCCCGATTGTTTCTCTTATCCATCGCTACCCTGGAAAGCGTTTTTTTTCTTTCAGGTGTAACACACCCTCTTGAAGTTTTTAAGGAGAACAACAGACGAAAATGAAAATAGGTACAGAAAATGAGATTAAAAGAAATTAATTCAACAACCTTGAGTTTGTCACCAAAACACATAGGAACAAGTAAGTAGAGAACATGCCATATTGAAAATGTTTTTGGCATCTTCGGGTCACGCCCAAAAAAGACATAATTTCCTTTTGGGTCACGCCCACCAAAGGCAGCGTGAGTTCCTTCTCAATTATTACTTTGGGCATGCCACTCACCCCTGATAAAGGCGTGAGTGACCAAGTAGTATGCCTGTACGAGACATGAATAGACACCCCTAGATTAAGTGTGATATCCTGTGATAGATTAAGTGTGATATCCTGTGATAGATCCGTAAATAATATCAAAACAGTTAAATGTTCATAGTTAATTATTTAAAATGCAATAAATTAATTTTTTTTGCCTTTGATTCAACGATAAAGAGAATAATTATAAGATTTTTTAAGGGATAATAAATTGTAAATATATCCTCCTTTTAGGATATTAAATAAAGGAGAAAGTATTTGTAATTTTTAATGAAATTATGTTAATTTGGTGTGATTTTAGTATTTTTTTACATTTTCCTTTTTTATGAAATTATGAAGAAAAAAGTGGATAAGAGAGAATGCGAAAATATACCAAAATGACCTAATTTTATTAGAAATGACACAAAATTATATTATTTAAAATGACAAATATTTTGTTTATAAAAAAATGAAAAATACTTTATTTTGTGGCTTAGATATTTATTTACCAAAAAAATAAATAAATACTTTTTCATAAATATATTCATCTTCACGTGTACTTTATTTATTTTTTCTTTTCACGTCGTTTGATCATAATTTCAATCAATCGTGAAGATTTACACAATCAAACCAGTTATTTTTTCTGTTTCTTTTTTGATTATATTGTTAAATTTACTTTTTCCCTGAAATTACAAAATTGTCTTCCCTTTTTTCCTTACTCTTATTATTCTTTAAACGATTTTATTTTACCTATTTAATATGGGTTCACTTTTTTTACTATTAATGTAAATAACTTATCTACATTCAGTCCAAAACGACGTCGCTTTAAGGTGAAAATCAAAGTATTTTTGTAATTATAATTTATTTTAGGGTTATCATAGTTTTTTTTTATTATAATTTTTAAATTTTTCAATCCAAAACGATGTTATTTTTGGAGCGAATGTAGATAATTTATCTACATTCACTATAGAAACATTAAAGCCATTTAATATTGAAAAATATGAATTTATCTTGATAACTTTACCCATGCAAAAATAAAATATAATATATGAAAGAAACAAATCTCGAGTGTAGTTTTTATTAATCTCACAATTGATGATATATATATATATATATATATATATATATATATATATATATATATATATATATATATATATAGAGTTATGTTGTAGGAAAAGTGATTGTGTAATGTTATAGAGATTCGTTTTGCGTGCCAGAGTTTTTTTTTTTTGCTGCAGGCCCCACAAAATGTTGTGAGTGTAGGAAAAATTTTCTGGTCATGTTAAATGATAGATGATAAACCCATATATATATATATATATATATATATATATATATATATATATATGGATAAATAAGAGTTATGTTGTAGGAAAAATAATTTGGTTATATTAAGATAAGACAAAATAAATCATTAAACAAAGTGTCTTATCATATTTTTATTTTTGTCTTTTAGTGTTGCATTACATCATGTAACATGATGATAAAATAAAGACCCATATATTAATATGTTTTTACAATCGTTCACCATATGATAGTAAGGATCACATATACAACACTAATGGGCATGTCGTGCACAGCCACTGCAAGTGTTGAATATATAAATTGGAGGCTCATTAATCTTACACCAACCAAGACAGAAGGCATTTTGCATAGACAAAAATTCTTTTGAGATCTTCACTTTAAATTTTAATTACGAAAAAGTTCTTATTAAAGTAACTAGTTAATATATCTTAGTGGAAGAAGACCTTTTCTATAGTATTCTTGAGCAAATAAGGAATTTTTAGTTTATGTTGTGCAAGGTCTTTGGAAGATGAAAAACTAAGCCCAATGTCTAGAAGGAAAAGCCACAAGTTCAATACATTCTAGGGAAAAAAAAAAAAAAAATCTGTGCATAAAGACGACCCTTCCATGTTGCTACATACACAACTCACTCATAATCAATTCATCATTTATTTTTGGAAAAGGGCAGAGCAACAAGTCCCAAACAAAACAAAACAAAAGGAACAAACTAAACAACTGTAATTCGGCGAGATTGTCCTACAAATGAGAAATTAATAATTGATATTTTATTGCACTTATTTATTATTCTTGATTAGTATTTTTGGGATTATTTGGAGTTAAATAATGGTCTTTTAAGCTAAATTATATTTTAGGCTTTTGTTGGATTTAATTTATTTTCATCCTTAAATTCCAAATTTACTTTGCTACAGTATTTTGATCATATCTCTTACTATAGGGGTTCCATTGATCTCATTCTTGTCGTGTTTTGCAGATAACTCAAAGGGCTACAAATGTTGTGAATACATAAAAGCCCAAATTGAACAAGAAGATGGTTTAAGTTGGAGCTCAAGTCAGACATCAGATGCTGAAATTTTATTTAATTATTTGGACTTGTAATTATATATTAGAACCCAATTCTTTTGAGGTCCAAGGTCATTCTTTCATTTTATTTCTGTTTATTTTATTATTGAGGGCCAAATTTAGTGGAGCCCTGACCGGTTTACATGTGGGTTAAAAGGGCTCGTTTAGAAAACTTTTCGGCAATTTTCATTTGGGAATTTTGTACTATTGAAGATTCTCCAGAGAAAACTCAAATTTTTACATTCTGTTCTTCATGTTCTTCATCTCCTTCTACAATTTTCTTTTCTTTTTGTTCTTAGCTATGTTATGCTAAGTAACCTTTAATCAACCTAAGGGTTAAGGATTCATTGGATAAATCCATAGGACTTGTGCCTTTAACCAAATTCGTTTCCTATTCCCAACTTGGATTGGACATCGTACGATTGCGGGTGTTCAAGCTAAGGTAAGCGATCACATTCTTATGGAAGAGATTGACCATTAGATTTAATGGCCAAATTGATTAACCCAATAACCTTAAGTCGAACGAGTTGATGATACTCATGCGATCATAGTATAGATGTGCCCATATTCGACTAAACGCTGACGATCGCCTGGAGAGGGTTCCCAATTGAATTTAGGGATTCCAATTCAATTGGGCTCAATTATAAATTGGTATTTCTTTTATCCAATGATTGACATCCTATTAATCTTGACCTTAGGTTGGTTGTCTTCAATTTGAAAATCTCAATTTACATTTTATTTTAATCAAATTCAAGAAAAAAAAAAACCTCGTTTATTTTTCTGTCTATCAAATTTCCTTGAGAGACGACTCATATTTGCACTATATTACAAATTATATTGAACTTGATTAATTTTAATTTGCACGAGTTCGATAACTCGTATCAGAAATTAGCCAAGAAGAGGAAAACAAGCTCTAAAGGGATGCTGTCGAACCACGTAGAACCAAACTCAGTCAAATGATTTAAATGATAATTTGCCAACTAGTCTGCAAAACACTTACCTTTTTGTAAGTGTAGAATCTCTCCATAGTAAATGAGCCTCAATGATAGTGTGCGTGAGCACGAATAATGTATTCAAAACACCTTACATCTTATAAAAAGGTGATATTTCTTTTTTCTTTTTTTTCTTTTCTAAATTTTAATCATATATGGACAATGATTTATTCAAAAGGAGTTGGACCTAACCGTACACAGTTGAGCATGATCCAAGTTGATAGTTGGAAAAGTTTGTTTTAATGAGATCAATTGTTTTGATACAAGGGATGCTATCACCTCGATGAGGATTCTAATGCCATTGAAGTGTGTTTTATATGAAATAGATGGGGGTAGCCGGGTAGCATATGTAAAACACTGTCATTATTTGAATGATCATACTTGCAAGATAAGCTTGTTTTTTTTGTTTTTTTTTTTTTTGTAATCAGAAGCTTGTTTTTTACTTGAATGGTGCTATGAATGATTTATTAATGTTCCAGCCATAACAAAAATCACTTTCTTTATCATGTACATCAGTAAAACAAAATTACAATTAAAGCATTATTAAACATATCTAGTACCATATTTAGATAAATTATATTGATAGAACAGTTCAATTATGTTTATGTGATGAATCACATAAGAATATCTAAAAGTAGCAAGACCTCCGAAAATTGCAAAACATTATTCTTTACAATATTTACCCTTGTGCATGAATATGTGATTCAAGAAAAAATACCAAAACTTGTATCAAAGAAAGAAGAACAAGAGCAACCATTATGTTATAAAATGGTGCATGTGTCACTTTTTAAGGATGTGAAGTTCCGACTACTCTTATTATATTATCTTATCCATGAAACTTTGAGGTTTGGGATTAAAATTAAATTAGCTCAACCCAGAGGACAAATCTTTTGCCAAGACAACCAGAAGGTATCAACATGAAGGTGGTATCATATCACAACATCAACCTTCTAGAAAATTGACCATCATTTAGAAAGAGTTTAAAGCCTTAATCCTAGACCCGCCCCGAATTGGATTAATTGCGAAGCAATGAACTGATTGGAAATTTCCAAAAAAAAAAAAATCTTCTAGAAAATTGATAATGAGTGTGTTCTTAAATCTTAAGATTCAAAGGTATCGTTTAAGTAACAGTGGTGATTAATCTAAGCCTAACATCTCACTATACATAAGACAAATATTAAGAAAGTTTTTTTTTTACTAAATTGCTAGTGAGGTTTCTCAAAAAATAGTCTGATCAACCTAAAGTTGGGATGTGGTGTGGCAAGATCCTTGGGAACCAAAGCCAAGCAGAATGAACCATTATAAACCATTTAAATAAAGTCATATGCCTATGGCTAAGTTCTAATGTTGACAAAAGCTATCTTATATGTCATGAATTATATTATTAAAATGATTCACAAGTTAGGAGGTGGTATTTAGGGATGTGCATGGGTCGAACCGAACCGGTTTTTTTGAAAAACCGAACCGAATTGGTTTAAATGGTTCGGTTCGAAAGTGGTTCGGTTCGGTCCAAAACTGGTTCGGTTCGGAAGTGGTTCGAAACCGGTTCGGGTCGATCCTCTTTTGAAAAGAAAAAAATCAAAAAATTTAAAAATAAAGTTATAAAAATTAATTTGGTTTGGTTTGAAAATGGTTCGGTTCGGTTCGGAAACGGTTCGGTTCGTAAACCGGTTCTAA
This sequence comes from Gastrolobium villosum, assembly GCA_032173675.1. NCBI lineage: Eukaryota > Viridiplantae > Streptophyta > Magnoliopsida > Fabales > Fabaceae > Gastrolobium > Gastrolobium villosum. The sequence goes on along the minus strand of JAVKPL010006027.1, from coordinate 206,608 downwards.
AAAGTGGTTCGGTTCTTAAACCGGTTCTAAAAACCGGTTCGGTTCTTGAACCGGTTCTTTAAAAACCAGTTCGGTTCATGAACTAGTTTTTTAAAACTGGTTATTTTATGGAGCGGTTCGGTTCGGTTCATGGTTCGACCCATTTTTTTGGTTATTTTGCACATCCCTAGTGGTATTTGGTTATTGAGTAGACCTTTCATTGCATTCATAATCTTATTTTATTTTTTGGTAATCTGCATTCATAATTTTCTGATACCAACCAAGAAAGTTATATTGGATTCTAATGGAAAATTATATATATTTTAATTATAAAAAAAAAAAGTATTGCAAGACAAATGTACCTAGCGTAATATGTAATAATGACAGCCAAATACAAAGTGTATCAGTGTATGAGTACCATGAAAAGCAACCCCCAATAATTATACAGGCTTAACCACATCATAAAAAGAGAGAAAAATAACGATAAAAATGTTAGTTAATTTTAATGTTGGTTTTGAAGAAGAAAGTGTGTGTGAGATTATCTTCTGTGTCTAAAATGACTGGCAAATGAATTGTTTATAAAGATAAAGTAGAACAATTTTATATTGTTAATTGATATACAAAGTCAGAACGCAGTATAGTATACGGTTATGATTAACAAAGTTGTCTTATCATTTTTCAAATGTTTCCATTGCTTTAAGACGATTCATTTACCTACAAGATGTAAAGTTCAGTCCATAAATTCGTAACGGCGTAGGGGATAAATTTTTTTATCTAGAAATCATGATTTCCAGAAATGGTAGGAAAGTGAGTTTTAACAAAAAGTTATTTGATAGGCAAAAATATTCGCAGGAATGTTGGATTAATTTTTCTGATATTATGTTTGGTTAATCGTAAAATATTCTTGAAAATCTGAGTTAATTTTACAAAACTAACTTCCGGTATAAAATATGTGTGTCTCTCCCACACACAGCGAATAGTTTACTTGGGTGTTCACTCCAAGAGAAATGGGATAAAACACAATAGCAACACTGCATTACTTTCCCTTCCACAACCACAATCCTCTCTCTTCATGTATCTTTCCTTCTCTTATTTGAAGACTTAGTTTTGTTCTGCTTGCAACGCCTAAAAAGTAAGGTTTATTTTTATTTATTTTTAAAATGGGCATTGAGGATGGAACAAGCAATTGAAGAGGGTTAGCACTTGAAAAGTGAAGCCATGAATGGTGTGGTGACTTTTAATGATGGAAATGGTGTTACTTGAAGAGGCTCAGCTGTTGAAATGGAGTTTCCATTGACCAGCCATACGTACAATTTTGTGAACCACAACACAAAGCAAACTAGGGATTTTTGTCTGAAAAATTATTCAGTATTTTTCCATCCCTGAGAATTTCGGAATACCACATAGGAGATGTTATTATTTGTTGGGAATTTTGGGGTGTTTTGTTCATATTTTAAAATGACAGGAAAGTAAAAAAAATCCAGATTACATTTCCTTTTACCAAACATGAGTATCTCAGATTTCCAAACTAAGTTTCTTGGGATTTCAAATTTTATCTTCCTACCAAACACCCCCTAAATCTAATAGGAATTAATAGTGAGACACATTACTCACAATACTTAACTACATACCTAACGTTCTGTTTGGTGTAACGCATGTATAAACATAATACTATAACCTTATATTTTATGTTATGATATTTTTAATTGTTTGATGTGACAATCATATAATATAAACTTATACAGTAGAACCCCTTAATATATCAAATTGATGTATAACTTACGACCTGTTTGGTGTGATGTATAAGGCCTGATAGTATAAGCTTATACTATACGTTATGACATTTTTAGTTGTTTGGTGCGACCATCGTATAGTATAAGTTTATACCTTAGAATTCCTTAATACATCAAAACAATGTATAACTTAATCCGGCCTAAGGGGGATTAGGTCTGATAAGAGATTAGCGTATTAACATCGTTAACCAGTACGATTCTCAAGAATTAATATATTGTTTTAATATTAATATATTAAAATAGAAATTAATTTTTCTATATATTAATTTTTAAAATATTGGATATTTTTATTTTAATAAAAAATAATTTATTTTTTGGACACAATAATAAATAGATTTTTATAAAAATTATGATATTTTTGGAAGAATTATATAAATTCTTTATTAAAGGATATTTTTATTAAAAATATTTATTTTTATCTTATTTAATTTTATACAGTGCATTACCAAATACTATATGATATTATCTTATACAATATATTATTTTATATAATACCTTGCCAAACGCTGGATAGTATTAAAATTCAATCAGGTCTTATACAATCAGGCCTTATACTATCAGGTCTTAACCTATACAAATAGATCTAGCCAAGCATTGTCATGATTGATCTCGAAAAATAAAATATAAAACTAAAATAAAAAGAAGAAGAAAAAAAAACTAGAAAAGAACTTCAAAGGACTTAAGAACTTCGAAGAACTCAAGAACACGAAGAATACAAGACTCTGATCTCTCTTTTCTGAAGTGTGACGGCTTTCCTCTGAGAGTGAATGGAATGAAATTTCTTGGAATGGTGGAGGCTATGTACGAATGGAAAAAAATGTTAAATTTCGACACGTTTGGACAAGTTTTGATATTAAATAATATTTTTAATTTATTTAATGTATATTATATTTAATATTCAATAATTTAACAAAAAAATGAATCTAAACTTATAATATTCATAAATTTTGCAAATAAACATAAAATATCCCAAATATTTATATTAAACTCTGATAATCGTAATCCACCGAATCTAATATTTTGAACTAAAAACTCAATGCAAATCAATCTTTGGATTTCTATAACACATGTTGAAGAATTAATTACAACTTTATTACAGAAACGTATTGCCAATTTAAAACAGATAACGGAAGAATTAATTATAACTTTAAAAAACGTTTATTTTAATTAAAACTTTACATATGTAACAGAAAGATTTAATTAAAACAGATTTGAATTCAAATTTTGAATTCAAATTTCAATTCAACAGTGGTGTGACCCTCTGGCGCCTTGTTTGGTTTCTCGCGCGGTCTTCCCTTCCTTATTTTTCAAATTTTGAATTTCTTCACCTCTTAACATATAAAAATATAGAATAATCACTAAAAGTGTGTTTGAACATGTATTATTAATAATTCATCAAAAATAATAACATTTATTGCTGAATTATTGTCAAATCCTTATTCTTTTCACTCTGAAATATCTATATGCCGATGGCATATCATTAATATATTAAAATAACTTTTGTAAATATTGGAGATTCTTATTTTCATAAAAATTAATATATTTTTTTGACACATTGATCAATAGATTTTTATAAAAGTTAATATCATATGAGATATTCGAAATAATTATATAAATTATTAATTAAATGATATTTTTGTTAAAAATATTTATTTTTATCATATTTAGTATTATACAGTGAATTATCAAATATTGATGATATTATCTTATAAAAATATAAGACCTGATTGTATAAGATCTGAGTAAATTTTAATACTATCCAACATTTGATATGTCATTGTATAAAATAATATATTATATAAGATAATATCATCTAGTGTTTGATAATATATTGTATAATACTAGATATGATAATTTTCTTAATAAATAATAAAGAATTTATATAATTATTTCAAATATGTTATACGATATTAACTTTTATAAAAATTTATTGATCAACGTATCTAAAAAAATATATTATTTTTATAAAATTAAATTTTTTCAATATTTAAAAAATTAATACATGAAATTCTTTTATTTTAATATATTAATATTGAAATAATATATTAATTTTTGAGAATTGTACTAGTTAACAATGTTAATTCATTAATCCCTTATCAGACCTAATTCCACTTTCTTAGGTGTGATTAAGTTATAAATCATTCTGATATATTAAGGGATTTTGCTGTATAAGCTTATACTATACAACTATACAATGGTCATACAAAATAATTAAAAATGAGAAAAATGTTTCTGCAATTATTGCAGATAAGTTATCTGCACTTATTCTCAAAATCACATTATTTTTATATAAAAAATCATAAATATAAAGACTATTATAACCTGAAATAAATTAAAATTACAAAAACACCATTATTTCTGCCCAAAACGACGTCGTATTGGGCTTACTGCAGATAACTTATTTGCAGTAACTGCAGAAAAAGCAAACCCATTAAAAATATCATAACATATATTATAAATTTGTACTGTTATAACATGACATCAAACAATTCTTACTGTTTTAGGACTTTAATTATTTTCAATTTATTTATATGATATAATATATATCACTTTAATTAAACTAAACTATTTTATATTTTATTTCAATAATATTTTTATAGTTAACATTAGGTGTTTTCACTGAATAAACCGAAAACCGAAAAATTAAAAACCGAAAAAAATAGCAAATTTTAATTGGATTAGATCGGTTTTCACATGGTTGATGAAAACCGATCCAATCCAAATCGATCCAATATATTAATTTACATCAACCTACTTGGGTCTTTTCCCAATCATAGCCTAAAATTTTTTAAACCCAAGACCTATTAACCCATCAACTAAACCAAGAAAAAATCTAGTCTCATCTCATCAACAAAATTTTATCTTTGTAAAGTTTCATATTTCATTGCAAAAAAAACTATATTATAGTTTACTAACGTTTTTGTATTTAAAAAATAAAAATTATTTACAAAGCTAATATATACAAAAAAAATGTTATTTGCATAATAATTATAAAATAAATTTTAGGATTTAAAAAAATTAAAAATCGATCCAATCCAAACAACAAAAAATTGGATTGGATCAGATCAAATTTGAAAAAAAAAATCTAAACCAAATAAATGATTATATAATCAAATCGAAAGAATTAAATCGGATAATTTTTACTTCCAAAATCAATTCAATCCAACACACAATTAATATACAATGTAATCCGTATTGAATTTGGTCATTTCCGTTGAAGTTGGAATCCGCAAATAAAAGGGGAAGAATTGTGGGGCAAATCATGAATTATGATTTATTTTTTGGTAGATGCAATTGTGATTTATTAAGTTTGCACGCGTTATATCCTACGCCTATTTATTTATTCGGTGGTGTGTAACTCATCTCATTAGAGTCAGTAAGCGCAACATACACCTCTTCCTCTTCCTCAAAACCCTAATACCAAATTTCCAATGGCACAAAAGAAACGCCCTTCTCCTCTCGATGAACCACCCACCGCTTCCTCTTCCGAATCAGAGGAAGAAGACCAACAACCTCTATCCCCACAACACGAAGAAGAAGAAGTAGCAGCTTCTTCTGAAGAGGAAGACGGAGAAGCTTCAACTGAAGAGGAGGATGACGATGAAGAAGAAAATCATCAACCTTCATCTTTGCATCCCGCTGCTAAAAATCCTCCACTCCCTTCTACAAACTCTAATCCCAAACCTTCATCTTCCGAGTCCGCAACTGAATCCGATTCAGGAACCGAATCTGAACCCGAACCCGACTCATCCGCTCCCGGTTCTGCGAACCCTAAAGTGAAACCACTTGCATCCAAGCCTATGGAGCAGACCCCCAAGGCAAGGTCTCAGGCCTCCGCCGCGCCTGCCAGGTCCGGATCGAAGCGCGTCGCCGAGAACAACATGCATGCAACTGACCCTAAACGGTCCAGGAAGAAGGTAACTGTTTCTGGCCTTGCTGCTGTTCCTTTCGATAAGGAAGTTGAGGAAGATGGGAAAAAATCAGGAGATGACCCGAAGAAGCTGTTTCAGAGGATATGGAGTGAAGAAGATGAGATTGCTATTCTCAAGGGTATGGTTGAGTTCTCCTCCAAGACTGATGTGGACCCGCTTAAGCTGATCAATGAGTTTCACGATTTTGTGAAGAAGTCGCTCCATGTGGATGCTTCTGTTAACCAGCTGAAAGAGAAGATTAGAAGGCTGAAGAAGAAATTTGAGACCAATGCAGGAAAGAAGGGGAAGAACGGTGAGGGCCCTAAATTCTACAAGGCTCACGAACAGAAATCATTTGAATTGTCGAAAAAGATTTGGGCCAATGGAGATGGAGGGGTAACCAATGGAGCAGTGGAGAAGGCTAAGTCTAATGGGAAAGCTGCAAAGATTCCGAAAGAAGGTACTAGCAGTGTTAGGAACGCTGCTTCTCCAAAGAAATCAAAACCTGAAATAAATCCCGAAACCAATCCCAATCCGCCATCGCTTGGTTGGAAGGAATCTGAAAAGATGGACATTGATATACCTAATACAAATCTGGCTTTGAGTGAAATGATTCGTTTTGGAAAGAGTGGGACTCTGTTCGGGCTGAATGAGGATGTGATAAAGGGAGGACTGGAATTAATGGATGCACCAAGGAGGGCAGAGTTGGAGGAGAGGTGGAATAAATTGCAAGTTGCTGAGTTAGAGTTGTTTGCGAAGCGTGCACAACTCATTGGGGATCAAGCTAGGTTGATATTGGAGGCGTACAAATCATCAAATCATTAGGGATTGTGTTAGTTATAATTGTGGCCTTTTGTGTAATCTGGTATATGTTTTTGATTATCTTCTATGCTTTTTATTATCTTCTATGCTTTTTAATTTTGTGGCCACCATATAGTCTTGCTAAGTTATTGACATTATGCAAATATTCTGGTTTTCCTTTGGAATTTTATGAGATATGATTGTCTTACCGAGTATTATTTATCAGGTATTGGAACTTTTATAATTGATTATGTATTTCCTCTTTTGATTTGCAAGGATTTGCTAATTGACTGTGGAATTATCTATTTTTTCTGTTGTGATATTTCAACTTGAAGCTTTTACTATTAAAATTGTTCCTTTTTTTTCTGTAAAAATATATATATATATCTGAATCGTGATGGTACGATTTTTTTATTATCATAATATTAGTTGTTAAAGTTTTGTGGACATGTTTGTTATTTATTTTCTCTTCACCATTATTATGATCATTATACATCAAAGAATGTTAGTTTGAAGGATTAATATTTTGGTAAAAACTTCTGTGGTTACGGTCAAATGATGAGAATGTGATTTGAGAACTGGTGTGGTAGCAGATATCATTGTTTGTACCTCAATCATCGATTGGTGAATTCCTCAATCCTGAAGTGAAGTGTTAACTTTTTCCTAAATTGGGTTTATGGCTGAGTAAAATCATCAATGGGAGAATGCTTTGATCAGCATTAGAGTCTTGTTATAGCAGCTTGACATGGTTAATTTAAATTGAGTACATTTATAGTTGGTAAACTCAACTATTAATAATAACAACAATCTCTAGTTCGAAATCTATCAACCCAGATTTTTTAATTCTAACTAATTCCTAATGGCCAATGTTGCTAGAGAGTTGTCCCTACACTATTAGGCCTCCTTAGATTGCTCCTTCTACCCATTTTGTAAAACTGTTAATCGGGAAGGAGCACGCATAGGCCATATCCATGATTTTGTTTCCTTCATTGGTGAAGCAGAAATGGGGTAGTTCCATTCTTCCATTGCATTTTGGCTGTGAAAATATTTTTATGGTTTTAAAAAATTTGCATGAACTCTTTCTTCCTTACTGTTCTGCTAGCTTGAGCTTGGTTCCTCTGTATAATTTTCCTTTGCCTTTCCCATTCAAAGACAAGGATTGCAAGAACTCAAAATGGATACACTTTTTTTGTGTGGATAGTTTGGGGAGTGTATCTGTTGGCTTCATAGATTAAATAGAGTATACCTTCATGTTTGTTTTTATTTTGAATTCAAAAATTACCAAGTAATCTCGTTATTGGATATATCCGATGAACAAACTACAGGAGGCCAGACTTGAGAATGTCTTCTATCAGATTATGAAATGAAAGTGGTCACTGATCTCCTTTATTGTGGCACCTGTTCCTTTTTCTTGATTGATGAACCCTTTTACTTGATAAACATGGTCCCATAGCATCCACCATCTAGAAACAAGGAAGCGTTAATAAAATTTAGATAAAGTGTTTCGTCTCTTTTTTAGTGTGTCATGTATTTGCAGCTGCACTCAACTCAACACGAATTGTGGTCATAAAATGTTTATGCCCAGCTCCTTTTAAGTTGACTGCAGCTGCAAATCATTAGAGTTATGATATTCGCGCATACTATTAAGCTCTCATGCCATCGAGAACGTGTAATGAGCAATGAGTCTGCTACCATTTCTTTTTAGAGTATTTCTCGTGTCTTTCCTTAATTTTTTTCTGCGTTCAGCTTCAGCAGTTCGAGTTGTCCATATCTCTCTCGTTTCTTTCCATATCATTTGTGTATGAAATGAGGACTTTTATCATTCTATGTTCCTGTTGTACTTTTATTTTCACTCGATCTTATTTCATGTCCCAATTATATTACCATCAGGTTCAAAGCATGTTTGTCATTGTTTGGTAAAATTTAAGGACCACTCTTCTCTGTCTAATTTCTAAATTGGCTACCTTTAGCGCGACTTTTGGTCCAATACGGAACGCACTAACTCCTATTATTTAAGAACTTTCCGAACTTTTTTTGGCAACAAAGCCAAAACTCGATTAGCATCTCCTTTTAAATACCAACCCCTCATAAGATTTTGGTGGATGGAGATTTGATCTCCACCAATCAAACAAAGCCATGAGATATATTTTTACAAAGAAACTAAATACAATCTCAAACCATAGAGAACTTAAGAAATTGACCACTAGGCATTTGTGAGCAAGTTTTGTATGATTTGTTAGGCAATGTCCACACTAGAAAATACTGTAAAATTCGTTCCCTCAGCAATTTTTTTTTTTTGTTCATAAATTAAACCAGAATAGCAGCAGGACTTGAAAGGATAAAAGCAGAAAAAGCATCCAATTGACAATAATATTTTACTACAACTTCAAATTGACAACTCAAATTTGGATACAAGGACACCGTCGTTATCTGCATACAACCATTCACCTTCACGAATAAACGTTCCAGCAACATAAACAGGAACATGCTTTTCACCATTACCCTTCTTGTTGGATTTGAGTGGATGAGATGCCAAAGCTCTGACTCCAATGTCACATCCATTGATCTCATCAACATCCCTAACGCAACCATTCACAACAATCCCAGCCCAACCCATGCTTTGTGCCAACTGCACCAAATTCCCTCCCACTATTGCACACCTCATGCTTCCTCCTCCATCAATAACCAAAACCCTTCCTTCTCCTTTCGTCTCAAGAAGCTCCCTAACCAACACGTTGTCTTCAAACACCTTCAGAGTAACAATGGGACCCGAGAATGCCCGGGACTGACCATAAATCTCCATAACCGGATGCAGTACCCTCAAATCACCACTCGTTATATGTGTTGCATTTGTGTCACAAATCTCTGCAGTTGGTAGTGCAGCCATATTTTACTGCTGCAGATAGTTATAGTAAAATCAATCAAGCTTAATTTACTACATCGAACGAAAAACATCAAGATCTCATGATTTTAAAAGGAAAAAAACAGGATTCTTATTCTTAAAGACAGAGTTTTAAAGAAAGGAAAATGTTTTTGCAAAAACAGTTTGGAACTCCAGTTGATTTGAAAGCGGAAAAACAAGAAGAGCTTATGCTTACCGAGAGGAGAAAGGAGGATGAAACTGGATGGATTATGTTGGTGTTGTAAGTAACAAAAGGACGTTGAAGAGTGAAGAGGTGGAGAAGGGTTGAATGAGATTAGTTCTTGGTTTGTGTGTATAAGAAAGGCACAAACATCCAAAGATGATATGAGAGGATGTTGGTGTCCGTGCCACGAAATCATGTTGGGGGGATGACTTGCGTAGAAAATTCCTACGAATTAACTACAAAAAAATATTCCTAACCACTCCTTTTGACGGCTGCAGGAAGGCTCTTAGAAATGGGACGAGACAAACACCCTTTCACCATATCATGCGGCACATATTTTTTATACGACGCATGCTCAAACTTTGACCAAAATAAGTGCCCCGTTCCAAATTTTTTCTTCAATTTGTTCCTGTATCACCGTTGATTGGCCCAGAAGAAAATTAAATTTTTGAATGGAATAAAATATATACACAGTATTTACAGACAAAAGTATTAAATCATTTAATTCAAGATATCTTTTGAAATAGAAAAATTCAATTAAAAATAAAAGATATAATATACATATACTCGAATACATGACTTTATACTTGAGTATATTTTGTATTCTGGATTTGTTTGAACATTTACTCGTGTATAGGATCTAAATACTCGAGTATTTATTGTTTCACACAATATACTCGAGTATATTGCTTATATACTTGAGTAAATGTTCAAAAAATTTTCCTCCGACAAATTTTTAATGTGTAGCTCTCGAAAAGTTACGTAGGATAAAAAAAGAACATAATTTGGACACTCGAGTCAAAATTTATGACCTTTCAAATTTTTTCTCTAAAATTTTCATAATTATGTAATGCCAATACGTTTTGTGATACTCACAAAGCTCCCCTCAGGTTACCCGAGTCAAGTCCACAATATTATGAATATATGGTTATAGAAACTTGTTTGATCCAAAAAATTTCATGAAAAAACCAGATTTTGTAAATATATGACTATAGAAACTCGTTTGATCCAAAAAAACACCTGGAATAATTTTTTTCCATGAGACTTCTTGGATCAAACAAGTTTCTATAGTCATATAATCATAATATTGTGGACTTGACTTGGTAACTTGAGGGGAGCTTTATGAGTATCACAAAATCTATTGAAATTACAAAATTTTGTAAATTTTAGAGTAAAACTTCGAAAGACCTTAAATTTTGATTCGAGTGTCCCAATCATGTGATTTTTTTTATTCCACATATTTTTTGAGAGCTATGCGTTGAAAAATTCCTGGAGAAATTCTTTTGAACATTTACTCAAGTATATGACCCATATACTCGAGTATCTTGCGTGGAACAATAAATACTTGAATATCTGAGTCCTATATTCGAGTAAATGTTCAAAAAAATCCAGAATACGAAATAAACTCGAGTATAAGGTCATGTACTCGAGTATATGGGTTGACCAACTATCAGGACAAATTGGTGAAATATTTTGGAACAAGGGCAAAGTGATACTTATTTTGATAAAAAAAAAGACATAATGGTCAAAAATTGTTAGTCTCTAAAATTTCAAACTATGCTAAAGACTCCTTCGATTTCTAAAACATTGGTTAATTAGTACGGCCATTTTTCTGGTGTTGTTAAACTTCATTTCCAATCTTGTTACTTTTAAGTTAGAAATAAAAAATATTAAAAATTTCACCAAATTTTTTTTTATTAAAAATTGAAATTTGACTAAAAGTCTAAAATGATTCAGGGGGCTTTTTTGGCAACACATAATTGATTGTTTAATTTTTATAAAATTAATTTTCCCAAAATGGAAGACTCATATTCAATTTCAGTTAATGAGAATAATTTTGTTTATTGATGAAATGTAAGACCGATATTATTTATAGTGAATCTCATTAATTGAAATTTATCTTAATTTTATTTTTGGAAATGTAAGATAAATTTCAGTCCTGCGAGTACTGAGACTCATATTACTTAAATTTCCTTTAAAGTGAATCTCCCAAATTAAAAAAAAAAAAGAAAAAATCGATAGTCAGCTACTGTATTCTCTTTACCATGGGGTCAATTTAATAGACCATAAATTAGGCTTTGGTCATATAAAAATAAAAGATGAAAAAGAGAGAAGAAAACGATTGATGAACAAAAACTAGTTAATAAATTTAGATTGAATTACTAAATTAGTTTTCGAGTTTGATTCAATATGATATACGGCGGTTTTGAGAAACAATTTTAGCAATTCACTCTGTGTCTTCTCGTTTATCTTACCACCTAAAGCTTATTAGTTGTATTTTCTCCTGAAAGTGGTAAGGAAAGGTGGAAAGCAAAGATTTTTCAGATACATCCCTTAAGAGCAGAATTAGCCCTTCACTTAAAATTAAGTTTTTTTCTATTTTACTTTTGGGTTATGTTTACAAACTCTTACAAACTACACTATATTCTTCCGAGAAAACAAACTTTTGCAAAAAATGTTCTCCCGGGAGAATATAGTATAATTTGTAAAAAAATTCCAAAAAGTTTGTAAACGAATCATGTCCCTTTATTTTTTTGTTTTTCTCCTCCATCAGTAACTTGACCACCTCCATTAGACCAAATCAAAAAAACCTAAGCACCTAATTTGCCGGCACCGGTTACATTGGAAAGTTCATCGTTGAAGCGAGCGTCAAGGTTAGCCATCCTTAAAACTTTCGAGCACAGCTAGGGTCAATTTCATGCATTGTAAGTGGTTGATTTGATTTGATTGCTATCATACTGGAATGGAAAGAAATGAAACTTCATTGATTCGGTTGCTTTATCCTTGTTCGACTAATACATTCAATTGGGAATTAACCCGATTCTTGTGCAGAATCCCAATTTTTTTTTCCGGTTGAAATGAAATTAACATTCGGTTGCCTTAAAACTTTAATTTTTGAAGGCAATTAATACATTCATTTTTTTCGGTTGCCTTAAAATTAGTACATTCATCTTTTCTCAATTGCCTTAAAAATGTCGGTTACCTTATCCTTGTGCAGAATGAGTCCTAGGTAGTGCCCACCCTTCATCAGAATCCTGGATCCGCCACTGCTTGAGAGCTCAGTTGCCAACTGAGCTACCCTTGGGGGTTAGAACTAGTTTTATATTATATGGAAAAAGACGAAAGAGTGTAGTTGAGTTGGTTGTCAACGAACTGACTAACCGGAAATGAAAGGATCTTAGTTCCATCATCACATATTACTTTAAATATCTAAATATCTTTATCCTGACTCGTCATGAACTCCGGATTAGTTTCATAGCTGACTCAAAGAGTCGAAGCTTGTGGGATTTAAGGTTGGTTTAACTTTAAAAAAAAATTATATGGAAAGGGAAACTTAAAAAAAAATGAATTCTTCATTCAATCAAACAATTTGTGTAAGTGAAACTGAAAAGGGTAAAAAAAAAAAAGTACACTTCATATCTAGCAATTGATAATGTTTTGGTGAAATTCTATGTTATTATAATCTTTTGGTTTTGGAAACTAAATGATGATTTAAGTGTGTCTGTTTATGACGGGCCCAGGTGTAACTTGCCTCTCCTCTTCCCTTTTAGTGGCTGTGGCAGAAACGTAATAGGGAACAGTGAACAATCCATGGACGAAACACAGAATGCCTCCTATGGATAGAAAGCGATGGTTTAATATACCACAAGATTTTCTTGACCTTGAGTTGGTTAATGTGCCTATGATGAGCATGGAGAATGCAACTACTAATACGATCCTGCAAATTGATGTAAATTGATAGAATGAGTTTCAAGTTTCAACATTAATCCATGCATAAAATGAAGAGGATGAAACCATTATGCACTAAAAGCTGATTGCAAGTTGTTATGGACCCGGTCCATTAAAGTAATAAGCCTAACAAAGGGCAATTCAAAACTCGAGTTAGCATTGACTCAGATAAATCTTCATCACGGATATTTATCCGATAGCATAGCAAGCTGGCCAGGGTCTCTATCAGATGCACCAAAGCCCCATCAACACTACTCATAAGTAACTTCTATAAATACAAGGTAAGTCCCAAAGGTAAGGAGGCTTTCTCTCGAACTATTACGCTGTCATTGTCCGTACACACCCCATTGGCTAATGCCTTATAATATTCTATGCAAAGTGATGTGCTTGACTCAAGCGTATCTCCTTTATAGATACCTTGGAGAGGGCACTAGGTCTAAAAGTAACATACCGGTCCATTGGGCTGGACATCTATGTCGAAAGGACAGATCAAAAGTATTATTCTTTTAAAAGGCAAGGCAGATTTTGATTAATTAGAAAGAAAAATTATACTCTTATGTTACATAAGATATATCTTTCATGTCACACTCACATAAAAAGATGTGCCCCTCTTTTTTTATTTTATATAAAAAATTGATGGACCCCACTTAATTTATCTCACAACATAAGATAACATCTCTCCTATGGCATGAGAGAAGTAAAGCCCAATTAGAAATCAGTTTTAGATATAATTGCGACATGCAAGAATTAGAAACATTAACCAACATAAACTTCGTTTAAAGAATCAATTTAAATAGCAAAGGGAAATTGACTTGTGGAACATGAAAAAGGCTTACCATGAGAAAATGAGAAAAGCCACTGCTAATTGCCTGTTAGCAGTAGCTGATTCGTATTGTTTTTTGGACCGCACACAAATGCAACCACCAAGCAAGTTAGCAATTGAGTGAGCGAGAGCCAATAGAATAGTAGCTGCCAATCCTAGCTTAAAAGCTTGATAGCTTGGGTACCTACACTCAAATATCCACATCTTCATATGCTTCTCCTGTTTTCGTTCCAAAAGATTAAAGAAAGTCCCTTAAATTCATGTTCTCAACAATGAAGCTTTAGGGTCAGTCTAAGAGTACCTTGTTTTGAGCTTTTTCTGCCTCAATTCCAAGTATGCCCGCAACAATATCCATGATCATGACAAGTATGCAGATAAGGAAGCCAAAGTTTTTAGCCATGATTCCCTGATACAAAAGTGATATTGTACAAGTGCAAGAGAAGAGGATGTGATAGTGCTATACTTTGTTGATAGCTCTTGGTTATTTAGCATTGAAGCACTTTCCAATATTCCTTCCATAGGGGACACGGAAAGCAGAGTATATATCACTAGCGAAGAAAGCGACATTGATATGTGGTTTGGAAGTATGACCAGCTATGAAGTATTCTTAAAGAACCTCTATTTTTACTTAAAACCAAGTGTCTTTAATTTCGTTCTTTTTCATAATTATTTTGCTCTTAGTAGTTGTGGGAAAATATATTAAATGTAACCAACTTGTTTCAAAATATTGTTTTAATTAAAGCGACAAGATACTATGCCTACCTTATTTACTTCTTTACAACATCATTCTTTACAACATCATTAGATCATAATCTCAACTAATAACGAGAAAAAGGAAGAAAAAATGAAAATCAATTGAGATTTTATGATTTAACTATGTTAACGAGAAGTGGATAGAATAAATATGGAAAATAGGTAAGAATATAATTTCCCATCCCTTCATTAAAACAGAAAGGCCACTGGCGAAGCCACGTATATCCTGTGTATAGCCTCGGCTCGGGCTAAATTTTAACAAATTATATTTATTATATATAATTATATAATTTGGTCAATTATAATTTTTCTTCAGGCTACAATTTATAATTTGACCCTATCTAAAATTTAAAATATTTTTGGTGAAAGATTTGAGTAAGTTATATTAAGTCATGTTCAATTTTCACTTGTATAAAAAAAATAAAATATTTTTAGTAAAATTAAAAAATATTTAATAAAATTATAACTCTTCTTAATACTGTCTACTCAGGTGTTCTGTATTTAATATAATTTAAATATATTGTAATATGAACTAATTAAAATTAAAAAAAATAAATACACATACAATATTTTCGGTCCGGACTCAGATCGAAGCCCAACTCCGCCGAGGAAGGCAACACATTTGAAAGTTTATATTTAATTTATGGGATTTATATCTATCATGTCATATGACACCAAAAATTTTCCTACACACACAATATTTTGTGGGCCCCACACTTTTTAAAGGAAAAAAAAACTAATGCACACAAAACGAATCTCTATAACATTGTATATTTCCATAATTTATAGGTGTAATGGCAGCCTGTCCTAATTTCCCAAAGGTGGTAATAAGGTTTATTTGGCTTAGATTAATATATATTCTCCCAGCAATTCGATCGTTTGGTAAGGATTTTAGCTTTTCCTGTAGTTTTATTCTTTACAGCAGAAGTACTCAGTTTAGTATTTAGGAGAAATGAAAATCTAAATTCATAAAGTCAAAGGGCTTTTTGTATAAATTGGATGAATTGTACAATTAGATGGATGAATAGTGAATACTAAGAGGTTCCCTTTTTGGATCGGTCATGGCTCTCCGAATGATTTCAATATAATTAAGTGATCGGACTTTGCATTTTCATTGGTAGAAATCATTACGGGTGGCAAAATGAGTTAACCCAGCCTCATCCGACTCGCCACCACCCTATTAAAAATGAGTTAGCTCGTCCCGTTCCGCCACTTAAATTTGGGTTGAAAATTTTAACTCATCCTGTTTTATGGTGGATTGGCGGGTTGGAAGGTCAACCCGCTTAAAAAATAAAAATTATTAAAAAAATTAAAATTAAAATATATTGTATAAATATTATAATATTAATTATTTTCATATCACATTTCTCTTAGTTTTTTTTCCGATCTTAATTCTAAATGTATGTTAATATTTAGTTAGATATTCTTTACAAATTTATTTTTATCTTCATACATAATTTATCTTTGTCATAAATAAAATTTTTCTTCTATATTTTTTCTAGAGAGTACTAAGATAACAAAAAATTAAATATCACAAAAGCTTAAAAATAAATAAATATTACCTAATAGTAAAAAAAAAATTTTGCCCGGCAGGCCAACCCGCTCCGTCCCGCCGCCAATCCATTTTGACCCACAATCCAACGGGCCGGATTGATAGATTGAAATATGTAACCCAATCCACTCCGTTTTGACGGGTTGACCCATCAAGTTCAACCCATTGAGTAGACAATTTAGAAACTGGATATCACCGAGCAATGTGGTTGCTATATAAATTTATAATATTTCTAGACCCAAAAGCATAAAATTAAGCTCTGTCTTTTCAACCACCCGAAGAAGGAGATTTGTCCTAATCATTGCTATACAAATAATTAATAAAAGAAGGAAAGAGTCTGAAGAATCGAAACTGTTTGCTTGAAGCCCATGTATAACTTTTGGGATAAATTTGTTAATAAATTTCTGAATTGTGAAAGCACCATTTAAAGTTGTTTATTTGATTATTCTATGATGATATCACCTCACTTACATTTTCTTGTTGATTAATTCAATTTCAATATCAAAGAAGAATATTTTAACTGAAACGATCCGATGGTAATGGTAGTTGCTTCCTCGTGGCTTTATTGCTTGCAGATTAGAAGTTAATGCCTTATCTTGAATGCTACAAAAATTTATTCGATATTGCTTGAATCTGGAATAGGCGATTGAGATTCTATGACTGTTGATATTATAAAATGATATAATTATAGTTGGTAGGTACATTATACATGCCACGACCATCGATTCAAGAAGCTCAAAATTAATCAGAATTGTGCTCCAATAAGTATGACCCAATAGTTAAAAGAATGAGTAATTTTAAATATAATAAATTAGGAGCAAACCAAGTCCAAATGAAATAACATATATGATTGTGATTTGTTTGACAAGAAAAGAAAAGCTACACATTTGGCATGACTTGAGATTTAAGATTTGAGATGTGTTTTAAATTATTTAATTATAATTATTTATTTATATTTAGAAGTTAATTATGTTATATTTATTTTAGTAATTTTTCTTATTTTTAGGATTTTAGATTTTGAATTTTGAATCAATTTGTAATTAGTCTATAAAATGGTGCTTATGATCCTTATTGTATGAATTGAATTTTATTATTTGTTAATAGAAATTGAGAACCGAAATATTACTCTTTTGTGAAATCTAAACTTTTTATTTAGCCACATTTTTTTATGTGATTTTGGCATCATTTTGTATCAGAACACTAGGTTGCCTTCAACCAATGACTTAATTGCGGGAGTCGTGGATGGCAGAGTCTTGAAGGTAAGGGATATTGATTCGTTCTTAAAAAAATAATGGACAACCGTGTCGATAGACTTAGGAGACATAGAAAATGAAGAGATTGAAAGGCGGATCCAGGATTTGAAATGATAACTTGAGCAGATGTTGGACAAGAAAATCCAATTTTTTGAGCGATTACTTGTGCGACTCATAGCAAGAAAATCCAAGATTTGGAGTAACGACTCGTGTGAGCCCATAGCAAGAAAATCCAAATTTTGATGCTACGACTTGTGGAGGCACAACGGATGAAAATCCAATATTTGTAACGGTGACAGAGTTGAACGTTCAATCCAAAAAATGAATGAAATCAGAGGGCGCATCTGATAATGAAAAAGAGGACGTAAATCCTTTAGGGATTCTAAACTAGGTACAGAATTGAGGAGTACGACCTGAAAATCAATCAACTTTTCAAGATATTGAGTTGCAACTCAATATACCTGACTTAATTTACGATAATCATCCGATTTAGGATGATTATCCATCTTTTGATAAAATCTTAGTTTATGATAAATCTGATGGAGAATTTGATGATGAAGATCTAATAGATGGAGAGTTATTAATTGAGTTTTTAACTAAACAGATTGATATCATTGAAGATGAAGAAGATTCGAGAACAAATATTTTCCTAACAGGGAAAAATGATGCACTTATAGTTAGCCCCCAACCATTGATTCAAGAATGTCAGAGTCAAGTCAACCATAATTGTGGCCAAATAAGTATGGTCCAATTGCCAATAAGTATGGTCCAATTGTTAAAAGAAGCCTTAATTTGAAATATAACAAATTACGATCAAATACAAGTCCAAATGAAGCAACATATATGACAGTGATTTGTTTGATAAAAAAAAAGAAGGCAACACATTTGACATGATTTGAGATTTAAGATTTGAAATGTGTTTTGAATGGTTTAATTGTAATTATTTATTTATTTTTAGAAGTTAATTACTGTTATCTTATCTTAGGAATTTTCTTTACTTTTTGGATTTTAGATTTTGAATTTTGGATCAATTTGTAATTAATCTATAAAAGGGTGCTTGTGACCTTGATTGTAGGAATTGGATTCATTTATTGTTAATAGAAACTGAGAGAAAGAGGGTTACTCCTTTATGAAATCCTAATTTCTGTTTAGCCACCTTTCCTATACGCTTTTGACATCATAAGAGTCCCTTTATTTATTTGATATTGCTTGAATTAGATTTAGATTCTCAAATTCATTATGAATGTTGAAATTATAATATGGAAAGAAGGAACAAAAAAAGATAATAAAAATTGTATAATAATCTCAATTATATAATAACACGATATAAAAGAACATAATGAACTTGGTGAAATAAATTGTTGATCATTTCATTTTGATAAGCTATGTTTTTAACCAAGCTGAACTAAACTGGTCTTTTCTTTAATTTTTTTTGGCAAGGGAGACAATAAAAAATTGCTTTATATACTTACTATCCAAAATCAACATTATTTTTCACGTTTTGTCCTCTAAACTAATTTATCCATTTTTATTTTAAAAAATAAAATTATTTTATGTACTGTTTATGATATGATTTAGTTCGAGTCATTCAAAAAGTTGCAATTTAGAACTAGTTTGGTGTTGATGGAGTTTTTGGTAGTAATGAAACTCAAGTTTTCACTTGATCGAAGACAATTAAGCTCTTTTACATTTTATCGTAATAAACAAACAAACAAATAAATGATAGGATAACTTGCGTTAAATGAGAGGATAATGAATTTACCAAATAAAAAATAAATAATGAGAGGAGAATAAACTAATCCCCTTCTATAACTCAAATTTAATAGAAGAGTGATACTTTTTATGACAACACGGGCACGGCACACCATATGCCAACTTGGGAACATATCATGTTTGCTTTTAAAAATAAATAAATAAATAAATAAATGTATGTATGTGGTCTTGCAGTTACAGTCAAAGAGACCAACTACCAAAGGCCTTACAAATCACGCCAAAATGCACATGAAACTTGAAAACTTAGCTCTGTTTTATTATTGTTTTTAAAAATAATTTTTTAATTTTCAGAATAAAAAAACTTATTTGGTAAGATTTTTTTGTAAAAAATATTTTAAAAACTGTAATTATTTTTTTGCTTTTAGAATCAAATTTAGAGAACATATCTGAGTTGTTTTGATTTTTAACTGAAAAAAACATATAAAACAATGGTTTCGATAACTATTTTACAAAAACGGTTTTAACAAAAAAAAAATGGTCCTATTTTCACTTTCTTAATTCTTTAGGAATAATACAGATTTTTCTTTCACTTATAGGTGGTTACAGCTTTCTAGCTTCTACCAAGCGTGTGAAAAAGTAAAATATCTTTGATCCGGATTATTTTTATCAAATTCAATTGGAGTTAAACTTATATGGTGCGGTGGTAAATTTATTTTATGAAGCCCATATTAGACTATTATAGGTTAGGAACAATTTCAATCGGATTCCTATTAACTAAAAAAAAAATCGATGTTATATCTAATTGTTGCATTTTATAATAATAATAATAATAATAATAATAATAATAATAATAATAATAATAACTTACAGTCACATTCTGTTATGAAGATTCCAACATGTAAAAGACACACTTAAATGGCCAAATCGAATATATTTGTGTGTCATAAGAAACACACCTGAATTAACCTGGGACCATAGGAAAGGCCCTCAAAACATACATCAATGTTCTTGTACTTTCTCTCTCTTCATCTGTCTCTCTAACATGATGCCTATGTGAGAAGCACTTATATAGCCACCACTCCACCAATTAAGTACTCAGTTTACAAAGCCTTGAAAGACATTTCTTCAATACCTGTATTTTTCCAGAAATGGAGTATGAAGATGAAGATTGGTTATGTGTTTCTCTGGATGACTTTTCTCTTGCTACTGAAAATGGTAGTAGCAAGGGAAGGATGAGTAGGAAGAGGAACTATGATGATGACACAAGAGAGTACAAATCCAAGAACCTTGATACTGAAAGGAGGAGGAGGGAAAAACTCAGCAGCAGGCTCTTGATGTTGCGGTCTTTAGTACCTATCATCACAAATGTAACCAACCCACCTAAGCCCTCACTTTCTTAATTGATCCTTTTTTATCTTATTGTTTATTCAGTATTATGTTTCATACATTAGTTTAACAATTGCACATTAAACTTTGTAATTTAAACTGATTATAAAGTCAAATTTTGATTTCAGATGAACAAAGCAACCATTGTTGAAGATGCTATCACCTACATCAAGAAGCTTCAAGATAAAGTGCAGAGTCTCAGCCAAGAGCTTCTCCAATTGGAAGCAACTTCAGAGGAAACTGGGGAGACAAGGATTGATGAAACTGATGTTGCAGAGGCTATGAAGAATTGGGGGATACAGGTCATCTACAAGATCCTTTATTTAGATGAATAAATGAACATTTTCTATAAATGTAGTTATTTACTAATGTTTGCAGGAAGAGGTTAGGGTGGCACAAATTGATGAGAATAAACTCTGGGTCAAGATCATCATTGAGAAGGAGAGGGGAAGGTTCAAGAGACTTATGGAGGCCATGAATAATTTCGGCATTGAGCTCGTCGACATCAATCTTACAACCGTAAAAGGAGCATTTCTGATTACAAGCTGCGTACAGGTGACTCTAAGAAAGATGAGAATCAAGCTTGCTTTTTACTACCTGTTACTACAATCTCAGCATAGGGTATTCTATGTCATCAGACTCGAAGATGAACCTAGATTCATCTTTGTAATATAATATGCATATGTGCTATCTTCAGAAACTTGACCATGTGCTAAAATAATATTCACTTTAATTGTTTTTAACTATGAGATTTTTCAGGAGCCTAAAGGCAAGGATGGTGAAAGACTTGCAGTTCATCAAATCAAGAATTTGTTGGAGGATATTATCAGTGGCATATAGAGCAAGTTGAAATGAGCTTTTAATTATTTTGTTGTCAAGTCATCTTCCACGAGAGGATAGTACTAGTTAGCACTACTAGCATATGAGAAGATAGAAGATAGTTGTGTAATTAAAAAATTAGAAAAAAAAACTACGTGACTATTAAGATTGTGTTTTCTGTTAGTATTGTCTAATGCAGATTCACTGTACTATCAGCTAAATACTAACATATAGTACTTTTTTCTGCCTAAGTTATTTTAAAATCTGTTCATCTTCTTGCAACCCATCAATCCCTTCATTCAACCCCTCCCCAAAGAGGAGAGACATATGTTAACATCAACCAAAACTGGACACTCATGTTAGTAGCTGAAATATGTTGATTAGATAAGAGAAATGTTTTTTTAACGGCTTAAAAAGATCACACAAACCTAGATCAATTTAAATTAAAACTGTATACTAATTAATATAAGATGAGTAAACTTACTTCTAAATATGGTGTCAGCTCGTAATACTTTTGCAGTGGAAATGAAAATCAATAACAAATTATTTTTTTGGTTTGCAATAACTGCCTACTCTATGTTTTATTTTAACTTCCATCTGTCTGAAGATTAAGCAGAAGTTATAAAGGTTGAATGAATGGCCTAAGAAATGAAAGTGATCCGAATTAAAAGTGATTGTGCTGTTATTAGAGAACTGAAAAAAAATGGATGGTGGGGAAGGGGAGAGAGAGACAAGAGCCTGCGACTGCTTAAACCTTAAACAACACAACCAATGCTGTCTACTTGCCGCTGAAGTACAGAAGTCTACACTGTACTTCAAAAAAACTGAAGCTATGTACATAAGAATATGGCTCCAGAGTAAGAGTTCAACATGGTTGTCCAATATCAAAGAAAAAAAGTTGTCTTTTATCAAGGACCGGTACCAGTTCGGATTTAAAATGAGATAGGTTTCCAACGCTGATGATGAGGAGAGAGCAACTTTATACTGAATATTTGAATCAGACCAAACAAGTTAACATCACATTTCTTTCTCAGTCTTTAGAAAACACAACAAACGTATATAAGAAAGGAATTCACAATAGACTGACATTATTGACAGGCCAGACTAGCTATCAAATAAACTAATCAAATTAGAACCACTTTTTGAATCGTCTAAAAGGGAATAACAACTTGGGCTAAAAGCACCATTTTAAAAATTTTGGGTAAAAGAATTATTTAGTTAAAGCTAATTGAATAACTTTTACCAAAGTAATGTGCAAACATGTCACGTATACTAATGCACCTCTGGTGTGCCAGTTATTATGCCCACAGTAAACGCTGGGTAGCCAAGTGCGAAACGGATAACTGTTGAAAGATCTAAGTAGTAAGCCCACCCCAAGATGACTCCTTTCCTATTCCGACTTCCTTTCCCCATAGCCTCTGGTAGCGCTGCCGAGACAACGATGGGTTCTCTGCCCTCAGGGGATGGAGCGAAATAAGTTTTGAGAATTCAAGAGAGACACACCTTATTTTATTTCTACATCTAGGATACGACATCTATCATTGATACGAATTGGAAATAAAATATTATGGCAAGGAAAAGCTTTCCCGTCAATGATACTGATGGGACTCGTACCCTGTGAAACACGGACACGCCTTTTTTTTGTTATAGAGGCAATCCACACGGACACTGTTTGGACTCGGGTGTCCGACACGTGATTGACTTTTGACACGTTATTTCACATAACTTTTCGACCGATATACGCGGTCAACGTACGTGTACACTTGAGACACGTTTTGCATTTTTTTTTTTTGTAAAATAAAAAATAAAATTACAAATAAAAAGGAGCAGACAATTGTAGAGACTCACAATCACACAATCACAAGAGATCGTTTAAACATAAACTTCAAAAAAAATGTTTGATGAAGAAGAGATAAAATATGTCAAAGAAGATGTCATTGCGAAGCTTACAGTGTATGAAAAAATTAAATGTGAATGTTAGGTTTAGTAAAAAAATCTTTTTTTGGATAAATCTAACTTAATGCCCTGACTTAATGTTACTATTAGGCTTGTAGAATTGACCAATGCTTTTTAAACGGTAATGGGCCGGTTATAATTGTTTTTTTCACACCCAAAAGTAAATTTTATGCTTAATTTGATTTTATTAAAATGTAATTTTATAATAAGAAGATAATAACTTATACTGACAAATTTTTATCTCAATTTATTCAGTAAAATAATATGATTTTTAAATATTTCAATATATATATATATATATATATATATATATATATATAAGTTTTCAACTATAAATTTTTCAAAATAAGTCTCACTATATTCATTAGATGTGTAATATATTTTTTTATTATTTCTTATATGTATTAAATATAAATTATATTATATATTAAAAAAATTATTTAATATCAAAACGTGTACACACACAAATTGACATTTTTTAGAATTAACGTGTCGGCGTGTCGTGTCCCGTGTCCCGTGTCCGTGCATCATTGCTCGTACCACATCAGTGCCACCGAGGCAATCCAGTTACTTCGGAAGGCCATAACTCGTGACTCGGGTGTCCAAATTAGATATCTTTTTTTTTGATTTCACATAACTTTTCGAGATCTACGCAATGATACCTCATTGGACATATTATATAATTTGAATTTGTAACAATTGGACCACAATCACACAATCACAAGAGTGTTTAAATCTCAGGTTGAAAGATCTTCGAATTATGTTTGTGAGAGATAAAATATGTCAAATGAGGTGTCATTGTAATTATAAAATTTATGTGAAATAAAAAAATCATCTAATTTAGATATCCGAGATGCAAGTTATGACCTATTTTTACGGTAATTGGACTAATGATCATATGATAATAAAGTAATACGGGACTAGTCCCTTCAGCATATGTGGCATGTTTGATTGCAATACTTTAGAAAAATTATCCAATCAACTTTAACCGGGCATTTCTTTTTCCCAAAATTTTTAAAATGATGCGTTTCTGTGACAACGTGCATATAAACGAACATTTAAAATAAAATATAATGTATCTTTTACACACATATAAGAACTTTATTTTTTTTCTCTCCCCTTAAAAATGGACCTCACCTGCACCAATGAGTGTGTAGGAGATAATACCTATCTTCTACAACATAAGAAAACTATTACCCCGAACGAATTATATAATTGAAAAACAACTGGATGATAATGTTTCCTATTTCAGGTTGATTATTCAAAGATCTTAAGCTATTTATTTGAGATTGCTCGAATCCTGAATTGTAATTATAAGGATTTAGTAAAGAGAAAAAAAAAATAGAGATGCAATAATATTTTCGTTTGAATAATGATATGATAATAAAGTAATAAGCCTTGTTTACCAAAAAAAATAAAATAGTTATAAACTTTTTTTTGGGTAATTGTAATAAACCTTTTTATATTAAATAAAGAACATTTAAAATAAAAAAAATGAAATATAAAAAATAAAAACCAATTCAAGAGATTATAAATTATATTCTAAATTGTTTATAAAAAAAAAAATTATATTCTAATATAAAGGATTCAATATAAAGTTTATGGAAACTCAAAGGGACTTTATGTATAATGCGCAACATGTTATAATAGATGAATTTCTCTCCGTGAATGGTCTAAAAAGGAGAAAAACAACTTGTATATGAAGGAACTATATAATTGAAAGCAATTTGGTTAATGGTTTCTGCTTTCCTCATGGGTTGACTGTTGAAAGATATGAAGCTAATTAATGTTTAACCATAAATAGAATAAAATTTATTAGAGATTTGAAACTGGAATTGTAGATTGAGATTTACAAGTCATTCTGAGTGTTAAAATTAGAAAGATTTAAGTAAAGAGGGAAAAAGAAAAAGAAAAAGAAAATAAAGATAGAATAATATTTTCATTTGTACGATGATACGATACAAAACAAAGGAATAAGCCATCTTTATATTAAATATGCGATTTCTTAAATAAGTAAATAAATAATGAAAAGTAAGTAAATATGGAAATTAATTTTAAGAGATAATTTAAAATATTATAAAATATCAAATAATATTATAAAATATCTAAAAAATTCTAATTGGATTGAAATTATAAAATTAATAAACAGCATGTTACACGCTAATCTCTATACGTGAATGGTCTAAAAAAAGGAAAAAACAATTTGCATATAAAAAAACTAGAGTTCAGTGTTTGTCATTTTAAATGACATAATTTTGTGTCAAAAAAAACTACGTCGTTTTGGTGTGTTTTGTCATTTTTTTAATTTATAAAATTAGAAAAAAGAAAATGGAGGAGAGAGAATATAAAACTACACCAAAACGACGTAGTTTCATTAAAAATGACACAAAGTTGTGTCATTTAAAATAACAAACATTTTTCCCAAAAAAACTATCTAATTGAAAAAAATAAAAATATATTCTTTCATCGTCTTTCTGATGCACTTATATTTGGCCATTATACATGGTCCAACCATTGATTCAAGAAGTTCGTAGTCAACGAGTTGTGGTCCAATAAGTATGACCCCATTGCCGAAAGATGCAATGATTTAAAATATAACACATTACAGTCGAATCCAAATCCTATTAAAGCAGCATATGTGATTGTGATTTGTTTGGGAAGAAAAGGAAATCAACATATTTGACATGATTTGAGATTAAAGATTAGGGATGTATTTTGAATTATTTATTTGTAACTATATGTTAATTACTTTTATATCTGTGTTTAGGAAGTTTGATTATTTTTAGAATTTTAGATTTTTGAATCAATTCGGTGCTTATGATTGTAGGAGTTGAATTTTGTTATTTTGATAATTATAATCGATAAAAGTGAGTTTTTGTGAAATCTTCAGTCACTCTTCTGTGGGCTTTCAGCATCCCTTTCTTTTGTAATTGGAAGGGTACGCGGAAATATTCTATATATATTTCTTCTCTCAAAGCCTTTTTGAAGGCTGAACTTTTGAGAGCATAAAGAAAAGAAAGACAGAAATGTTTGAGTTTTGGCATTTTCTCAACAGGATATGCAAATCACACCCAAAACAAGTTGATGATACAGAGGCAAGTAGGCACCAAAACAGTAATCATAGAACAAAGTTAGTTAAGCTTAACCGTTCAAATATCATAGGTTTCATCAGAGGGAGCAACAGGCAATTAAAAATTGTACCACAATGTTTCACTCCAAAACACGAAGTGGGCATTGACTTCAGCGATCCCATAACCCCTGAAATTGTTCATGATAGCCCAAACAGTGACATTAGAGTTCGTCGATGTTTTTCTTGTCATCGAAGGAATAGCGGCAGTGAAGGTTCAGAAGATCCTCATAAATGTGGTGAGAAACTAAATAAACTTGATGCTGTTGAAGCACACCATATCTCTGAGCATTCAGGTAATGACTTGTAGTTTCACATTAACCAATGGCTTAAGTGTGGAATCGTTAATAGATATTTATGTAAATGTTGGCATATCAAGAAGAGTTTTTCAGGGTATTTGTTGCAATTAACATGTATTCACTGGACTTTCTCTTCTTTGCAGATTGCATTCTGTGCAGTTTTTCTTGCTTTTTTGGTGAATAGAGCTATGATTAAAAGTTTTCTTCACCTTGTTTTGAAGTTTTACAAAATCAATTTTAGAAAATTTCCGTTGAGTTTTGGCTTAACTTTTATGTGCATTGTATTTTTAGATTCTGTAATGTAAGCCTCCCATTTTCATGTATTATTATTGTATTTGAAATAGGGCAGCTGATTGCTGTGCATGTGATTTGTATAAGGGAATATATAAAACCATTAATGTTACCTCACCCATATACACAAAACTTTTGGGTTGAATCGGTTCTTTACGGTTTTGAAGTTTTAAAAATTTCCGTTGAAAAATGGCTTAACTTTTATGTGCATTGTATTTTTAGATCGTGTAATGTAAGCTTCTGATTTTTCATGTATTATTATTGTATTTGAAATAGGGAAGCTGATTGCTGTCCATGTGATTTGTATAAACAAAAGCTAAATGGCTTTCATCTACATTTTGAAGAGAACAAAAACGAATGGAAGCACTTTTAAGAACCTACTTTAAAAACATGTACTATTTTGCAGTCACTGAGATTCAAGAAGATTCTAGGCAGATTATTGAAAAAATATGTGCAAAAGGCTCGGATGATGCTGAAAACATGTTGGGGCAGATTGATTGTATCTTAAAAGTTAAGAGCATGCTAAAAACCCTTGCTTGCTTTGAGGAATATAGAGAAATGGTTAAGATTAAGGCTGACAAACTACAGAAGAAGCACCCGCGTTGCCTAGCAGATGGAAATGAGCTTTTAAGGTTCCATGGCACAACTGTTGCATGCCCTCTTGGAACAAATGGTTCTTATGGCCTTTGCACTTTAGACTACTGTGATATATGTCAAATCCTGAGACATGGCTTCTCCACCAACAAGGAATCCCAAGGTGCATTAGGGGTCTACACCACTTCCACAAGTGCTAAAGCCTTTGATTCCATTAGGCCATCTGAGGAGAGACCAGTTCCAAGAAAGTCTGTTGTAGTGTGTAGAGCAATAGCTGGGAGAATTTATAGTCCTCTTGAAGAAACTCAAGGAAATGTTGATTCAGGATTTGATTCATTGGCAGAAAAAAAAATTGGTCATTCAGATGCAGATATTGAGGAACTCTACTTACTAAATCCCAAAGCTCTGCTTCCTTGCTTTGTGGTAATATTCAAATGACAAAGTATGAAAGTTAAAAGGTTCTACTCAAGCTTAAGGTGAAGTTTTTGACAGGTAGCTTTGAACGTGGAGGTTCTCATGTCAGATTTGTGATTATTCTCAAATATTTATTTGCTTACATATATTTATTTGCTTGGGATGTATAGTTAAATTTTTGATGCCTAGTATGTTAAATGGTGATTATATTCTATTAAACAGTGTGGATGCTTGCTTTGCTGGTATTTTTTCATTAGGAAAGGGCTTGTGGTGCGTCTTTGATCAAGTGTGTTTGTTTAATTGTCTATTGGTTAGGTAATCAAATAGGACTCGTGCCAAATTTTATACCTACGGACAACTTTTTTCCCTTTTATTTTATTGCAAGTTGCTTTCTTAATGCTTGCTCGGTTGAAAAATGGTAAAATTATTTTGCGTGCAAGTTTTAATAGTTTATTTTGACACTGTTGAATTAACATATTTATTTTTATCATATATTTAACTTTAATATTTTTCATAATTTTTTTGGTCATATGTTTTTGTTTTATTTTAATTATCAGATAAAAAGATAACAGTAGAAATGCTAGGCTATTCACATACAAAAAATAGAACACATATTCAGGCTAGTTTAATCTTTTTTTTTGTCATATATTTAAGTTTAATATTTTAGTATTTTTATAAAAAAATTTAGTCATATGTTTTTATTTTATTTTTAACAATCCGACAAAAAGATAACAGCAGAAATGCTAGGCTATTCACATACAAAAAACAAGATAAAAAATAGAACACATATTCAGGCTAGTTTTATTTTTTATTTTTATATATCAACCATAATTATTTATTTGAGGCGAGTTGTCTTGTCGAATATCCTCACAAGCTTCAATTTTTTTGAGCCGGCCTTAGTAGTTAAAGCGTTTCGGCCCTCTCGAAGATGTATTTGATGTGTTGCTAACTAAGCTAGGGTTGGTTTGCATTTTAGAATAGAAGCAACTAAGCAAGTAACTTTAGAGTTCATTTTAAATTTAATACAACAATATAAATTTGGGAAAAATGTTTATCCTTTTAAATGATACAATTTATATCCTTTCACTCTCACAAAGAAGTGAGATCCACACCTTTATTTTTTTTTGTCAACTCTCTCTCATTTTTTATCTATCTTTTTCACTCTTTTAAAATGACATAACTTTATATATTTTAAAATGACACATAATTTACCCTAGAAATTTATGGATGTATGTATAGTTTCATTTTAGGGGAAAATGTGCAGTCTACTTTGAACTAGAACAATTTGTAAGGATGGTAACGGGCCAAAGATAGGACTTTGTCACTGGGCTCATCATAGATAGTCCATCACGGATCATGCAGTTAAGCCCTGTCTGTATCTTTATTTTTTCTCGACTAAAACATTAAAATTATTATTTTAGATAACTTCATTAAATAACCCGAACTTGTTTATGGGAAAACATTTTCTCATGTTCCACGAGAATTCAATTCTCATGTTGTGACTCTTCGATTTGCGTGCAAAATTTTTTTTTTTAATAAATGTGGGACCCACCACTAATTGAGTCACAACATGAGGATTGAATTCTCATGCAACATGAGAAAATCAAATCCCCTTATATATATATATATACATGGTTTTATTTTTGTTATGTTTCATGAGATAAGTTGTCTCATGCAACACATAAAAAATGGGTGACTTTGTTATTTTCTCTCTTTCTTTTTAACCTCATTCACTTTTTGTGTGTTGCATAGACAATTTCACTGCAACATAAAAAAAATAAAACCTATATATATATATATATATAGGGATTTGTAAAAAAATACAAAACACACATACAATATTTTGTGGGAAACTTTTTAAAGAAAAAGGAAAAAAAGAAAATCATGGCACGCAAAATGAATCTCTATAACATTACACAATCACTTTTCCTACAACATAACTCTTATAAAACTCATATATATATATATATATATATATATATATATATATATATATATATTTCACTCAATAATAATAAAATATTAAAACTTAAATGTTAAAAAAATCACAAAACAAAAAAGAAGTTAATGTGTCAATGGGGGAGAGTGAGATGTGTACTCTTATTTATTTATTTTTAGCAGTAATACCGAGTTTAATATTTTGGAGATGGAATATTAAACTCAGAAAGTCAAAGGGATTTGGTATAAATCTGGATAAATAGCAAAATCAGAGGGGTGAATAGTGGATACTAAGAGGTGCCCTTTTTATCAAAAAAAATATTAAGAATAAAATAAAAATAAGAGGTGCCCTTTTTGGATTGGTTCCGCTATGGGAGTGATTTAGTAATCAACCATATTTGTAATCATAGTAATCATAAGACATTGGAATTTCAGAGCTAGAAATCATTTAGTACTGTTGAACCTAGAGAGTAATATTGAAAATGCGTACATCACCAATGGTTGTGGTTGCTATATAAATTTATAATTTTTAATGACTCAAAAGAATAAAATTACGCTCTTCCTTTACAACCACATGAAGAAGTCCTAATCATTGTTGTACAAATAATTATTTAAAGAAGGCAAGGGTCTGAAGAATTCAAACAGTTTGCTTGACGGCCATGTATAGACTACTGACTTTTGGGATAAATTTGTTAATATATTTATGAGTTGTGAAAGCACCATATGAAGTTTTTAATTTGGTTATTTATTATATAATGATGTCACCCCCCATACATTTCCTTGTTGATCAATTCAATTTCAATGTCAATGAAGATTATTTTAATTGAAACAATCGGATGATAATGGTCCTTGTTTCTTCATGGGTTGATTGTTCAAATATCAGAACCTAATGTTTAACTTTAAATGGTAAAATTTTTATTGGATATTACTTGAATCGGAAAACGCAGATTGAGATTCTTAAGTTATTAAAAGGCTTAAAATTATAATGTTTATGGTAACTCAAATGGATAACATGCATCTTGTTACACGTGGAATTTCTCCATATGAACTGTCTAAAAAGGAAAAACAACTGCATATGAAGCAACAAGGTAATTGAATAAAATTAGATTCCTTGATTGTATACTTTCCTTTGCAATTGTTATGGCACGTGGAAATATTCTATATATTTCTTCTCTCAAAGCCTTTAGAAGGGTGAACCATTAAGAGAATAGGGAAAAGAGAGACACAGAATGCTTGAAGTTTGGCCATCTCTCAAGAGGACACTTCAGTGCAAACCAAACTCAAAAGAAGTTCATGATCCAAATGCAAGTAGGCACCAAAATAGTAAACAGATAACAAAGTGTGGTAAGCTTGAGCGTTCAAATATCAAAGGGGGCATTGACATCACCAATCCCATAATCCATGATATTGTTCTTGATAGCCCAAACAGTGAAATTAAAATTTTCAGATGTTGTCCTTGTCCTCAAAGCAATAGCGGCAGTGAAGGTTCGGAAGGTCCTCATAGAAGAAGAAGAAGGTCAGCTACACCTTCTAGAACAATCAATCCTGTTGATTACAATGAACCATATGGCTGCTCTAACACAAGGATGTTGGATCAGATGGATTCTGAGCATTCAGGTAATGATTTGTAGTTTCCTAGTTGAATTGATATGTCTGAGTTTAAGGTGCTTCCATGCTAGAAGTGTTCATCTTAATTCAATGAATATAGTGTTATGTAAATGTTGGCATATCAAGGAGAGTTCTTAGGGGATTTATTGCAATTAACATATGTTGATTGGACTTCCTCTTCTTTTGAGATTGCTTTTTTGGTGAATAGAGTTCTGATTAAAAATTTTCTTCATCTTGATTTGAAGTTTTACAAAATCAATTTTAGAAAATTTCTGTTGAGTTTTGGCTTAATTTTTTTTTGTGTACTGTATTTTTAGATTTAGATTTTTTGTGCCTAAGGCCACTTCTGATTGTATTTGAAATAGTTTTGCAGCTAATTACTGTCCATATGGTATGTGTAAACCAAAGCTAAATGGCTTTCATCTACTTTTTGAAGGGAATTAAAAAAAATGAAAGCTCTTTTTGTATGTGCTGAAATAAATACTATTAAGAACCTAGTTCATCAACATGTACTATTTTGCAGTCATTGAGCTTCAAGAAGAATCATCTAGGCAGATTATAGAAACAATATGTGGAACAAGCTCGGTTAATTCTGAAAACATGTTGGGGCATATTGATTGTATCTTAAAAGTCCAGAGCATGTCAAAAACCCTTGCTTGCTTTGAGGAATATAGAGAAATGGTTAAGATTAATGCTGACAAGCTACAGAAGAAGCACCCTCGTTGCCTAGCTGATGGAAATGAGCTTTTAAGGTTCCATGGCACAACTGTTGCATGCCCTCTTGGAACAAATGGTTCTTATAGCCTTTGCACTTTAGAATACTGTGGTATATGTCAAATCCTGAGACATGGCTTCTCTACCAAGGAGGAATTCCAAGGTGCATTAGGGGTCTACACCACTTCCACAAGTGGTAAAGCCTTTGATTCTATTAGGCCTTCCGAGGAAAGACCATTTCTAAGAAAGTCTGTTATAGTGTGCAGAGTAATAGCTGGGAGAATTTATAGTCCTCTTGATGAAATTCAAGAAAAGGTTGATTCAGGATTTGATTCATTGGCCCATAAAATAAATGGTCATTCAGATGCAGATATTGAGGAACTCTATGTACTAAATCCCAAAGCTCTACTTCCTTGCTTTGTGGTAATCTACAAGCAACAAACAATGAAAGTTAGAAGGTTCAACTCTAGCTTAAAGGGAACTTTTTGATAAGTGGCTTTT
The DNA here is from genome assembly GCA_032173675.1 of Gastrolobium villosum. NCBI lineage: Eukaryota > Viridiplantae > Streptophyta > Magnoliopsida > Fabales > Fabaceae > Gastrolobium > Gastrolobium villosum. The sequence continues at coordinate 173,568 of JAVKPL010006027.1, read as the reverse complement.
AACGGAAAGGTTCTAATGTCAGATTTGTGATTGGTCTGAAATATTTTATGGCTTCCATATATATATTTATTTGCTTGTGATGTATAGATAAAATATCAATTCAAAGTTGTACAACATTCTTTCCAATTGGATTAACAATGACTTCAGCTGTTGCAAGCAAGAAACAATGATATATTCATTGTTATTACGTTAATATTGTTTCGGAAACGAGATTAAAGTTTGATGCCTACTATGTTAAATGATTATTTTATGATTATATTCTATAAAACAGGGTGGATGCTTCATGCTTGCTGGTATTTTTTCATTAGGAAGGGCTTGTGGTGCGTCTTTACTGATAAAGGGTATTTGTTTAATTGTCTAATAGTTAGGTAATCAATCAAATTGGATTCATATGCCAAAATTTCTACCTACGGCCAATTTTTGTCTCTTCTTTTATTTTATTTGCCAATTGGTTTCTCAGTGCTCGCTTGGTGGAGAATTGGTAAAATTATTAATCTACATACAAGTTTTAACAGTTTGTTTTGACACAATTAAATTAATCTAATTACTTCTGTCATATGTTTAACTAATAATTTTGCATACAATTCATATTTTTATTTTCCAATCATTTGTTTTTGTTTTATTTTAATAATCCGATTGAAAGAAAACAATAGAAACGATAGACTAATCACCTGTAATAAAATACAAATAAAATACATTCACCAAAAAAAAAAAAAAAATACAAATAAAATAAAATTAGAATACATAATTATAATGGGCCGAAGAGAGGACTGTTTCGCCGTGTTCATTATAAATTGTCCATCGCCGGTCATTTAATTAAGCGAGTTGGACCTGTGTGCTATGTTACACTCACGATATTACATGACATGACAGTATAATACATTCAGTCTAAAAATGTTAAATTTCGATATGTTAGGACACATTTTGATATTATATAATTTTTTAATTTATGTAGTATATATTATATTTAATATTTAATAATTTTTTTTAAAAAATAACAGTGTTATTAAACCCGAACCAACCCGGCCGGGTCGACCCGTGAATCGGTAAACCGGTCATATCACCTGTAATAAAATACAGACATATCAGAACCGGTGCGACCCACCAAAATAAAAATAATAAATAAAAAAAAAAAATTCCAATTTTTTTTTTCAATTTTTTTTTTCATAATGGACATATTTAAATATATTTTTTACTTATTGACTTACATAATTTATGTGCCTACAACACTAATATTATTTCAATTATGCACTATGCAGAAAATTTTGATTTGATTTATTGTTAGAGATGTCATTTTCTGAACCTAATGCTTCGTATCACGATCATTATATTTTTGTTTGATCCTTTATTGTATAATAATATGTGATTTATTATTTTTTATATTAAAATATTTGAATTTTTTGTCATTTTTGCTAGATATTTGAGTATGTTTATAATTTTTTAATATAAATTATAAAATTTCATATAATTACCGTGTCATTTATAATATCTATTGATTTTGTAACCCAAAAACTAATATTCGGACCGGTTTTAATAACATTGAAAAATAAAGCTAAAACTTATAATATCTATCAATTTTGCAAAGAAACATAAGATAATAATCGTAATTCAAGGAATCTATTAGTTGGAACTCAAATGCTACGCAACGTAATCTTTGAATATTTTCTGAGTCTTTGCAATGAGTATTGAAGTGTCGGGAAATGTCGGTGAGTATCAAGAAGTCGGACATGACACATGAGACATTTTGAAGTGTGGTAGTTCATACATGTGTGTATCTTTATTATATTAAGATGACTTCATATTTTTGTAGATATTTCACTCAATTATAATAAAGAATATTAAAAAGGAAAAATTATAAAAAATTAGAAAGCAAAAGAAGGAATTAATATGATAAGAGGGGAGTGAGATGTGTACGCGTATTGGCCGAACCTTTATAACGAATGCTGTTGGCGTGTTCCTCTCAGTCACATTCCATTTTCCATATTTTGCTGCAGTCGACACGCAAACGAAGCCATTGTTTTCTTTATCTTCGAAGGGTATGTATATGTACTATGTCTCTCTCTTTCTTCTATATGTTAGATCTGAGCCTCTTTTCCTCTTGTCTACTCACAATTTTTAAATTCTTCAACGTATTATTGAGATTGCGTAATAAAATTAATTATAATGCATTGGAGTCAAATCCAAAACAAACACAATCAGATTCGCATCCTCTCTAGGTATATTAATGTCAATTCACTCTTGTTTTTTTTTCTTTTTCTTCCTAAGATTGGATCCATTCGACCTTGTAACAAGAACAGATTGTGTGATCTTGTTTTCGATTATCATATTCTTGCAATTGAAAATCCTATTCTGTGAATTCTTAGCTGGTGATTAGTGACGATTTGTGAATTATGTGCTTCTTACAGTTATAGAATATTTTCAGGAAAGGAAAAACTGTTTGAGTCATACAGAAGCTGAAATTCTCGTTTTTCCTATTTTGTAGATCCTCGTTTCTTATTAGTTATACGTTAACATTACTAGCTGATATATGACTAAAAGGTCCTTTTCTGGTTGTCTTTTGTAGTTTTGCTGTTTTAATGATGAGTCGTTCTCTTTTTTATTGCGTTTTGGTTCACTTAAAGATTCTGTAGTATGAAGAGTGAGATCTTGAATGTATGTTGTTTTGGCGAGGTTGTTTGGTGATTAGAATGTTGTTGAGGGTTTTGTAATTGTCATCTCTGAATGCGCATTTATGGCTTGATTTTCTGAGGTCCTCTGTTTGCGTATGGCATTTAGTTATTCCTTATGAAGGATTAGGTGTGACAGACTGTGTTTTATTTGAGGGAATACCAAGTCATTTCATAGAAATTCTAAATTTCCTCAAAGATGTCAAGTGGGTCCAGGAAGAGCACGTGACATAGGATCACCACAAATGTGCTAAACTAGACCACTAATATCAAGTGGATCCGATACCACGTCACAACCCAAAACCTTAAAACATTGGGTTCATGAGTCCATCCACTTATATTCAGTTCACTTAGCTTATTACCAACCAATTCACTTATATTCACTTTATAGCCCATTACCACTTATATTCACTTTATAGTCCATTACCAACCAATGTGAGACATCACACTGAAATATCCCAATAAAAGATTCAGAACTGATATCTGGGCATGATCTCATGAGTTTTTTGCTTCTCCTAGTCACCAAGTAACTGATGTTTATTTACCCATAAAAAATGTAACTGCTAATTGATATTGAAACTCCTTATTGTATTTTCTGTGAAGCCAAAAATATGTGCTATTATCTGTACATGATTGTTTAGAAAGAGGGAGAGAAAGGTCGGATTGCAATGCAAACTTGATAAGTCATAATTTCAGGCCTTACATAACATTTTCATAGAATCACAACTTTACTGGTGTTTGACATGATGTACAGCTTCAGGCGGACGGAAGAAGGTTGTCGTAGAAGCCATGGTTCTTGACTCCATTCTGTCTTCTCCTGCTATGAAGTCTCCATCTTTCAGGAGGCAGTTTACGAAGGATGGACTGGGAAGTTGGTCAACACTCGTCCAGAGGCATCGCTTCCTCTTATCTGCTCTTGTTCTCCTAGCTATCCTCTGTACTGTTTATCTTTACTTTGCTGTCACTCTGGGGGCCGGTGGCTCCTGTTCTGGGTTGACTGGAGCGCAGAAAGCTTCATGCCATATGGAACATGTTAAGGATTCTATGGCCAAGGGTAAACTGAAAATTCTTTGATATTTCAAATATAATTATGAAGAATTCTTTTTCTTTTTTTATGTCCTCCAGAGTATAGGTGAAATGAAATCGAAATATAGTCTTCGACTATAGTGTGATATGTATACATACTGTTAATCTCAGTATTTGTGAGCTAAAGTGTACAATACTCGTAGAAAGCAATTTCTTAGATACATTGTTATGTTAATATTGGTGATTGATTATGTACTTGTAGCGGATATTTAAGTTTTTTAGCATGTAGTAACTAAATGAAGTTTGAGCTTACCTAATGTTTATGGCTGGTTCCAATCACTTCTAAACATTATATTCCTTATGTTTGTCTTATGTCTGACACGGTGTAGGGACCTTTTCTGAAACTGTCTAGCATTCTGTATAGCCGATTAAGAATAACCTGAATAATTCTCGCTATGAGTGATACTATTTGATCTATTACTTTAACTCAGTTATTTGTGGTGGTGTGATCACGATGCTTTAAGTATAATACATAAGTCCTATTGCCAAAAGGGAAAAGCTGAGAAGAATATTTGCATTTTAACCGTGTTTTTTTAACATACCAGATAATTTTTCACAAAGCATTATTCTGAATTACGTCAAGAAAGTAAGAGCTAAACTAAAAGTTTGGAAGACGTGAATGTGATTTTGATATTTATAGTGCCTTGCCCGAAATAAAATTTTAAACTAGTAAGGAGATAAAAACTCCCATTTGCAACTTGCTCGTTGTGGTATAAATCCTTGGCTAAGCACAGCAAGATGTTCTCAGAGCAAGAATATGAGAAAGAAAAGGTATAGGAGAGAGAATTATATTATGATTGGGCTTGCGGTTACACTTGGTTAACTCATCTTTAATATGGTCATATTTACCGCTGTATTTATTACGATTTTGTTTAATAAGGATCATATCATAATTACTAAAATCCTAAATGGGTTGGACACAATTATTTGTTGTTGTATGAATTACAACAAATCTTCCATGAATAGATTGAGAAAAATAATTTGTTTCATTGTAAGATCATCCTTTTTTTTTTTAGTACAAAGATCATCCTTTTTAACAATGGTGTGGGTAGGTGTTCATGTCGTATTCAATGTTGTTAAAATCGAGATCTTAATTAAAATCGGAAAGGGATTAAAAAATCATAAAACATAAAATCGTAATGTAAAAAAATTATAAAAAATCGTAAAAATATAAAAGCGTTTGGAATATTAATAAAACCGTTTTGATGGAAAAAAATATATTATAAAAACGTAAAATCATATTGATAAATCGAAATTTGAACAAGAATGTTACTAGGAATATACTAATATTAGTCGCATCGTCAATATTGACTAAATCATTATGATACTAGTGGCAGGAGTGATTGCAATAGCAGTGAAGGGAAAGACAATGGAATCGAGTAGTTAAGGCACGAGTATGGTCATTATTTATGATGAATTTGATTGAAAGCTCATCCGATTTCGAGGGAATTATAATCTCTACTTGATGGAGTGGGCACTTTTTTAAATAAATTATAACCCCTTTTTATAATAATTATTTCAAGATATATTACCTATTATCTAATTTGATTTTCATTTCTATTCCACCAAACCATTTTAATAAACCAAAAAAAAAAAGATTGGAAATACACGTAAACGTAACCTTATAATAATATAAGATTTTTTTATTTTTTTTTGTAAGATCACAAAATATTATCACACCTTTAAAGTATGAGATTAATTTTCGTTCTAGTGTTCAATTTACCTTGATTAAAAGATATTTTAAATCATTTTCAGTTTTGTGCAAGTGTGATCTCTATTGGATGGAGTGGTCATTTTTTTGATAAATACTAATCCCTTTTTATAATTATTTAAAAAACATTAGCTATTTTCATTCAACCATACCTTTTTAATAAACAAAATTAGATTAGAAATACTCGTAACCTGATAATAATATATTAATAATTTTTAAGTAAGATCACAAAATATTCTCATACCTTTAAGTTTGAGATTAATTCTCGTTATAAAGATATGATTTTTAATTGGAAAAGGAAAAAATGATTTAATAAAACCTCACAAGATACTTACTCTGTTTTAGTACAATTTTTTTTAAAAGATTTTATTCTATTTGATTTTGTTTGATTTGATAGGTTTGATTGTATTTGAATTAAAATTTTAATTATTTTTCATTAAATTTTTGAAAATTAATTTGAAATATTTAATGCTATTTTTGTTGGAAATTTAATTCCTCTTATATCAATTATTGAAAATTTAATGATACCACTTGTTCAAGATGGAATAAATAAACAGAACAAGTATAATAATATCAAAATTTTACAAAACAAAACATAATACAAAATACAAGTGTTATAACACTATGACTAATTTTTTTTCAATGCTTACCAAAAAAAAATTCTCTTGGGATAACTCTTTCTCAAACTCTCTTTTCGTCTATCTGAGAGTATTTCAATCATACACATAAATCACCTGCTTTTCTAACAGCTTTTTTTTTCTCACAGTAAATACTCCTCTTAGGTTTGATTTATATGGTACCTATATGTTTAAATTATTATGTTTAAATTTACATTTATTTAATTGAAATTTTTATACAACTCATTTCACCCTTTTGAGTGCACATGGACAGACAGATATAACATCCATAGCGCAAGCTTTCAAAACTCGTGTAATAACTTCAACACTAAAGCTCTTTTCAAACCGCTAACAAAAAAAATGGTTTTCACTTTCATCCCTTGCAAAAAAAAAATCAATTTTTGATCTCTCTACAATTCCAATTCTTTGAAAGTATGGTCTCTCAGAAATTCAATGAAAATCCAATTTACTACAAAAAAAAGGACTAATATGAATATTTTTTTTGTAAGGGAAAAAAAATGGTTTTCAGCAAAAAAAAAATCAATTTTTGATCCTCTATTCCAATTTTTGTTAACGACCCCGAATGGACTTTACTCTAACTTTAAAATGTCTAAAATAGCTAAATAAAATGTTCAAAATATTACCTATAAAGTTGACCTAAGTGTTCGTTTTCTTTAACTAAATAGCGAGTTGAGTCAATGTCAGTTCGTCACCAATAACGGCCTGTGGAATTTGATATCAGATTTCATTTCACTGAAAAGCAAGTTTGTGTTGATTTTCCCATTCCTTTAGAGCGGGATCCATTGCCTACTAAATTGGTCAAGCACGCTACCTATAATTGGTGGCATGAGTAACGGAAAAAGGGGAGTGCCAAGCTAATTCAGACAATTAAGCTAGCTACATTGTTCGCTTTGAATTATGAATTACTATAATTGCCAACACCAATGTGCATGCTCAGAATTTTGTGTACTCATGCTTGTGGCTTATGTAGCACCGATATCGCGACACGGGACACGTGACACGATACGACACGACACTCCGACACGTTAATTTTAAAAAATATTAGATTTCGATACGTTAGGACACGTTTTGATATTAAATAATATTTTAATTTATATAATGTATATTATATTTAATATTCAATAATTTAACAAAAAATGAATTTAAACTTATAATATTCATAAATTTTGCAAAAAAATATAAGATATCTCAAATATTTGTATTAAACTCAATAAAATAGTAATCATAATCTAACGAATATAATAGTTGAAATTAAAAGCTAAACGCAACGCAATCTTTAAACTTTTTTTTTTGAATTTATATAATGCGTATTGGAGTGCCGGGGAGTGTCGAAGTGTCCGAGAGTGTCAGAAAGTGTCGGACACGACACGTCAGAATTTTTGAAGTGTGGTGCTTCATAGCTTGTGGCTTTGGGTCTCCCAACATGTCTCATTTGTTTTTTAATTTATTCGGTAACCAGAAAATTAATGGAGAGTGATGCCCCACTGAAACAGTTTGTTGTAAATGCTGCATGCTTATTAATGAAAAACATCAATAAAATTGAATAGAAAACTATCGATATTGATCTTGCCAATGCCAATTAAACCAATGAGATATGTAGTGATCAGAACAGATTTTTATAACTGGACCGATCATGTGATCTTCCTCTACACAGTTTGGAACCGTCTTGGGTCAGAGCATCTTGCAGTTGAGCAGCTTTTACCCATGGGTCTTCAATGGAACAAGATGGGGTGTACCTGCAAGACACTCCGACGCTCAAGTCAGATATGGTTTAAGCAGATTTAATTATGTAGAAGAAAATACGTACCTTTGTGTTAATAGGTATGTATTTATAGAAGAGAGATGAGCAACTTAGTGATCTTACTTAGTGAACAAGTTTGCTTAGTCTTGGAGCCAAAGTAATATGGCTGTCATGTTTAATGTTGAGGAGCTTGATGAAATAAGCTTTTTATTATTGTGGAGCTTGCTGGCTGTCATGAGCTTTTAATATTGTGCAGCTTGGAGAAATGGATTTTGCAGCCTACTTTGACTATGAGCTTTCTTAGTAGTAAAGGCTTTTAATTTGGGTCTAGTATTTTGATAATATATATCCAGATCAGAAGGCCCCCTGTCCGCTGCTTATTCTGAGAGCATGAGTAGTGAGATGACATATCTGTTTCTCAACCTGGGAAATTCATTGCGCTTGTTCCTTTATCTGGAACCATGGTCTGTACTTTGTACGGGTACTTGAGAGCTTTATAATTGTATTCTACATTTGTATACGTACATTTCATAATTCATAATTCATATATTTGGCGTACCTTTCTATTTTGCATGCTCTGTGGTTCGATGTCGCTTAGTTTGTACTTGATGTTGCCAAAAGTATCACGATTTGGGCGAAGTTCTAACCAGTTAAGGCTTTAGCTTCCTTTGCTTTTGATTGCGCGTTGGAGGAAGTTTGAACCAGTTAAGGCTTTACCTTCCTTTCATTTTCTTCATCACGCTGGAGCTTGGAGGAAGTTTTATTAGCTTCCTTTCATTATTGGAGGATCCTTGTAGGAGAATCCTTTTATTTGGAGGATCCTATCATTTGGAGGGTCCTTTTAGAGGATCCTTTTGTTTGGAGAGTCCTTTTGGAGGATCCTTTTATTTGGAGGATCTTTTTTATTTGGAGGGTCCTTTTTACTTGGAGGGTCCTTTTAGAGGATCCTTTTAATTGGAGGGTCCTTTTAGAGGATTCTTTTATTTGGAGGGTCCTTTTAGAGGATCCTTTTATTTGGAGGGTACTTTTAGAGGATCCTTTTATTTGGAGGGTCCTTTTGGAGGATCCTGTTTATTTGGAGGGTCCTTTTGGAGGATCCTTTTATTTGGAGGAAGTTTTATTAGCTTCCTTTCATCTTCATCGTGCATTATGCATTGGAGGAATTTTTATTAGCTTCCTTTCATTCAAACCTAAGCTTAAGAGCTATAGGTGCTTGTAGCAGGTTGTAGACAAGGTTCATATGTCTCTTGTTTGATGAAACCTGCAATTTACTCAGATCTCACAGAATAATGTTATATCATTAAGATGATAAGTTTAATGAAATTGAATGAGTTCAAAATAGTTCATAATAATTTTGTAGATATCAACCGTAAAATTTTCCGTGTTTATTTGCGTTTCAGGCGAGATTTATGTCTTCGCCTTCTCCGTTCATCATTCATGGATCCCTGCAACTTTCATGTGGTTCATAACAGAGACATAATATTGTCAAAATAAGTTATATACGACAGATTTTTATCGCGTGAGCATCCTGCAGGTTTATGTAATCTCGCAAGAAGTATGATCATAATAGTAAATAAATCACATAAAGATTCAATATATGATAGTCTGTCAGGCCTTTGTCCTAATTCATCCCTTGTAACAGGACTAAGATGATTCATAAGCCTAGGATGTGCTCGGGCTAGACTTTGTCAATATCATATTCCTCCATACGCATCTGTCTAATGTTTCTGTGGTAAGTCTTCTTTTTGCGGGGTATGCACTGATATTCTGGTGTTTACAGAGTGTGTAAATCAACTATACAGAGACTTCATTGTCAATCTCGTAAAAATTTGTCTAAGGGAGTTCATAATCATTCACTTTTTCAATCCGACTTTGAGGTTCATCTTTAATGGGAAGTGTACTAATATATGCCTTTGCGCATGCTTTCTTTTAGGAACACAGTACTTTCACATGCATAGAAAGGCATTTTAGAAAGCTTATATATCATTGTTTAACTATATAACTTCTAAAAACCTCCGAAGTAAGCATCGCGCGGCAACCTCAGGAATTACCATCGTGCAGCCAATTGTAACTACATGATCAGATCCCTAAGCAGAATCAACTACATGATCACATCCATATGCTATGCGCAGTTTGTAAACCACTTGCACAATCCATATACTATTTGCACGATCCATATATATATATATGTAACTTGTTGGGAGTGCCCAAGGCCTTATAAACTACACATTAGTTGCACAAACAACCAATGTGGGATTATATATCTCAACACGCCCCCTCACACGAGAGCCCATTGGGCTTGAAGAGTGGATGATGCAATAAACTCATCCTAACTGTGCTAAGAGAGTCCACAAGAGAAAGTGGGGAACGGCGAGACTCTGATACCATGTAAAGAACCTCGGAATACACCATCCCAAAAGCTAGCTCAAAGGGTGGGAGTGCCCAAGGCCTTATAAACTACACATTAGTTGCACATACAACCAATGTGGGATTATATATCTCAACAGCTTAATAACCAATAGCGTTGAAAAAGGCCAAACATATGGCAACTTTTGTATATCAATCTGAAAAAGGCTATATACGGAAAAACTCATCATAGTGGTTTTCTGAAAAAACTATTCGAGTTTGTATATCAATCTCGATGTTGGGTTACTTATTCAACATGAGGCAAGCCATGGAAGGTTGTGGAAGATAAACACACGATATGAACAAGTGTTGACCACCGCGAGTTCTTAGTCACTCTTTCTATAGACTAACGTGATCAACAGCTCTAGAGTTTGTATATCTCGAGCATCTCTAATCGCGCGTTTGATAAAAATCATGTCGATCTTTGTTGGAGCTATGTATATATCTATGCTATTATTCCGATAAAGAATTGTTGATTTTCTGACTTGTTGACTACCTATTTTTATTTACTTTTTTGAATTCTTACTTTTCTAAAATTTTCTGAACCGTTGAATTGTTGAATTTTCTCTCTCTCTGTTATAATCTCTCTACTCTCTAAATCTCTCTATAATTTTCTCTTTCTATAATGGCTACTTTTATGTCGCATCTCTTTTCTCCTTCCAAATCTTGTTTCTAATTAACCGAACCACTTCCGAATCGAACCAATTTTGAATCGAACCGAACCACTTCCAAATCTTGTTTCTTCCGGCCGTGATTTCATCTTCTTCGGTGATTTATTATTTTTATTTTGATTTTCTTTTATGGTTTGTATTTGGTCAATTTTATTTTATTCCCACATATGTTTGTGGTGTTATTCAAGTCTGATTTGACTTGTATTTGGTTTGCCATTGTTTGGTTTTAATTTTGGCTTCCTATTCAGGGGGAGCATGGTTCATGTTGCCGATGTTCATTTCAGAACATTTGATTTTGTCGATGTCCATCCCGGCACCATTTATATTTGGTGGCTGATGTCCATGCCAGCCCTTCCTTCCTTAGCTGGTGTTCATTCCAGCACATTCTCTTTACCAACTCTTCAGAATGATGATCATTACAGTTGATTTGCTGTGCTACCGATTTCTCCGACTTGTATTCCATGAAGCTTCATTTTATTTTTCATTCTTCCTAAGATGAAGTCTCTCTTCATCTTAGGGGAGGGAGTAGTAGAGATATAGATAATATTTTATTTTAGTTTATTATATTTTTTATTTTACTTTAGGGTGAGTTGTAGAGTTGTTACAACCCCCGCTCGTTTATTTTATGTTTCTTAGTCTTTCTTGTTCAAGCTTGTTGCTTATGATGTATACGCTCCAGCTTGAAGATCAATTGGCAGATGTACTGACCAGCAGTTTCTGGAAGTGTTTGAAGAAGCGATTAGCAAGTTAGGCATGATTGACATCTATGCACTAACTTGAGGGGGAGTGTTGGAATGTAGCAATTTGAAATTCAAAATAGATAGAATCAGAAGTTTGTTTCCTTTAGAATCAGAAGTTTGTTTCCTTTATTTTATCTAGTTTGTTAGGATTTTGAATGTACAATTTGTGTATAAATACACATCTGATTATGAGGAAAAGAATGAATGAAAGAGAAGTATTATAGTATTAAGAATTTGACAGTATGCCGCTTTGATTCTAAACTTTGATGGTGTACTTTGAAAATGCTGTTCAAAGTAGAGGCTTTATAAGAAGTATATTAATATTTAATTATTTATGAGAATATCTTGTAGGCTTTGGTTTTGTAACTTGTGTGGTTTCTGAAACCATCTAATTAGGTGGTTTTTGCGCAATAGTTTGTAGCAGATTCATGACATTTCGTGATTGGAATAATCTGATAATTCGTGCTATAGTATGAGTGAACGACCTTGAAGACATACGAGATGAGCGATAGGTTGTTAACAGGACTAAAGCATTATTTTAAAATTTTTGGACAAAAGAATTATCCAATTAAAATTGATTAAATAAGTTTTTTCAAAATAATGCAGTCAAACATGTCACCTATGCTGACGGGACTAGTCCCGTCACTTATACTGACAGGACTCGTGCCACGTCAGCACCACGCAAGCAGTCCAATTACCGTAAGACCTCGGAATGCCATAACTTGTGACTCGGATATCCAAAATCATATGATTCTTTTTTTGATTTCACATAACTTTTCGAGAACTACGTAATGACACCTCATTTGACATATTTTATCTTCCACAAACATAGTTTGAATTTATAACAATTGTACCATAATCACGAGAGTGTATATTCATAAGATCTTCAAACTATGTTTGTGCGAGATAAAATATGTCAAATGATGTGTCATTACGTAGATCTCAAAAAGTTATGTGAAATCAAAAAAAAAAATCATGTGATTTGGATACCCGAGTCACAAGTTATGGCCTTCCGAAGCTTTACGGTAATTGGACTGCCTACGTGGCACGAGTCTCGTCAGCATAGGTGACATGTTTGACTGCATTACTTTGGAAAAACTTATCCAATCAGCTTTAATCGGGTAATTCTTTTGTCCAAAAATTTTAAAAAGATGCTTTTCCCTAAGAACAGCCACCATAATAAACGCAGTATTTCACACGTACCAGGAACAGCCGAATTCCTTATATCGCGCGGGGAGAGTGACCAAAGTGCCACGTTTTGACAAAAAAATTACCAGACTGCCACGTCAATAGTAAATTTTGCCAAAATGTCACGCGACATAATTCGTTACACAGTGTAGCGAATTATGCATGCAAGTAATTCGCTACACAGTGTGGCGAAATATGCCACGTCAGAACCAAAAATGCCACATGTCAAATTTTGACATTTTGGCATAATTCGCTACCTTAGGTAGCGAATTTCTGAAAATTTGACACGTGACATTTTTGATTCTGACGTGGCATATTTCGCTACTTTGTGTAGTGAATTACTTGCATGCATAATTCGCTATACTGTGTAGCGAATTATGCCGCGTGACATTTTGGAAAATGGTCACTTTCTCTATCGGGCGTGCGTAAAAGTCTGGGACACGTACCAATCAGTCATTGTCCTTGTATCACTCGACTCCATCGACTTGAATCCATACACATCCATACACGTGTAAATCTGCATCATTCGGTGTTCTATACCAGAATCCATACACATGCATATCTACAACATTTGGGGTCCATACACGTGTAATTTATTGAAATAGTTTAGGATTTGTCTTTTACTAGATCTAAATCTTCGCTTAACATCAACTCCCTTCTATCATTCTTTGCGCGATCCGTATAACTTAGCACTACGGTCATTTTATTGAACTCGTATTTTATTCAAACCTCCGGAAGTTCATTTATATGTAGGCAATAACCTTCGAAAGGTCAATAAGTTTGATACGTAGACAATAAAGAATTAGCATCCATTTATCCATTTACCTTTATTGAACTCGTATCCGTCTACATACAACTTGGTGTTCGCGATCCGTCTATAAAATGATAGAAGTGAATGAGTACTCTGGTCCCGCCAACCAAGAATTGTTGGGTATTTCACTGTACTGTAACCTCTGCATCTTCATTTGCTCATAGAGTTTTAGTAATGAACTCCTCCGCGCGCTTATTGTTAAGATATATAGTTTCACATTGATTGGATGAATAATTAAATGTGGAGTTTATAAGATCTTGGACAGTGAACATGAGGTTTCAGTAATAGGTAAACTTGATGTTAATATATAGACAACACTTAAGCATAGACCTTGTGCGTGCCCCCAAGCATGTTTTGCTTGGAATTTTAGCATGACGTTTGGACACGTAAAAATCATGTATCAGGTAAGGGAATTGGATTTTATCATCGCGGAATGTATAAAAATTGATAACTACTGATCGTTAAGATGGTGCGTACCTTTTTGGGATGGGAATTGAAGTTTACCTTTTTTCACAAGACGGCGCCAATGATCAGAACAGGTTTTTATAACTGGGCTGATCATGTGATCTTCCTCTACATAATCTGGAACAATTTTGGGTCAGAGCATCTTGCAGTTGAGCAGCTGCTTTTACCCATGGGTCTTCAATGGAACAAGATGGGGTGTACCTAAGTCAGATATAGTTCAAACAAGTTTAATTATGTAGAAGAAGATGTGTACCTTTGTGTTAATATGTATGTATTTATAGAGGAGAGATGAGCAGCTTGGTGATCTTACTTAGTGATCAGGATTGCTTAGTCTTGGAGCCAAAGTAATATGGTTGTCATATTTAATGTTGAGGAGCTTGATGAGATAAGCTTTTTATTATTGTGGAACTTGCTGGCTGTCATGAGCTTTTAATTTTGTGCAGCTTGGAGAGATGGATTTTGCAGCCTTCTTTGACTATGAGCTTTCTTAGTAGTAAAGACTTTTAGTTTAGCCCTGTATTTTGATAATATATATCCAGATCATGTAATTTTTTGTATATTGAGTTTGAGAAATAATACTCTCATTTTTAAATGAGATAATTATCTCATTTTCTCTCCTTCGAAAATTGCACCCAAATTTTTTTTAATGACGGGCCCACTTGAATTCTCTCAACTACAACCATGTTCCATTTCAGTTTATATAGGAAAGTTAACAATGGATTCGAAAGAAACTATGTATACCTGTTTTGGCTAGCCTATATCAAAGGGCCCATACTACCACTAACCCTACAGCATTAGAGTTACCTCCACGGTGCTGCCATAACAGCACCCATTTGTCTGGTATAATTTATTTTCTTCCCCAATGTTATCGGTATTTTTCTTGGAGAAGGTTATATTGATAAATTTTTTTCTTACAAATTACACTAATACTCTTGAGTGATGTATGACCCGTCAGAATTGGCCCGTTTGGATGAGCTTTTTTAAGTTAGAAGTTACTCTTTTTTTTCCCACAAAAAATACACTTTAAGTTTGTAAGAAAAAAGTTTGTCATTATAATCCCTTTCATTTTCCTTTATTCACTTTTTAAAAAAAACACCAATACCAAGCACAACACCAGTATCTTCTTGTTCTCTCATCTGTCTTTTAGGGAGTAACTATCTCGTCATGCTCCTTTATTGACTAAGAAAAAACATCAACTTTTCTACTCACATCATTTTCCTCTTCCTCGTGCAAGTGACGATTCTACACATATGTTTCCACCAACATGTTGAATTTATTCAGATTTAGGTATGGAAGAATCTTTTTTTACATAACATAATATGATACGATACAAAAGATAATGTATTAATTCCTAGTAAATAGAGTATCCTAAATTAAAAACAAATCTTGAAAAATAAGTAAATAAAAAAAATAATTCTAGAAGATCTTCTACGGTATTCCAAATTACATTGTTGTAAAATTCGGCCCGACCCGAAACTTAGCGAACCAGTCATCAAATCGGTTTTGGTCAACCATTGGACCGGTCTTGCATCGACCCGGTCAAATTTGGTCAAAAAATCGGACAAAGTCGATCAAAATCGGTGACCCGATAACTCGGTCGGATCATGCATTTAAAAAGAAAAAACCAAAAAACAAAAATGTTTCATCTTATCAGAAAAAAATGTACAACTCAATTTAAAAACTTTTATAATTTTATTTGTTAGTATATTCTTTTACAATGACCTCAAATTTTAATATAAAGTTGAGGGATAAGCTTATGAATCTTATCTCTCAGTGTATAGGTTTGTTGACTCTATCCTAACCTATTGCTATATGGTTATTAATTAGTAATTGATGTGTAACAAATGAGTCGGGTCTAGAACAAATTTAAATAAAATTCACTTATTCAAATGCAATTTGTGATTTGTAATATATATATAGGGGCAGGTTATATTTACAAATTTTTTTACTTACAAACTACACTATATTTTCCCGGGAGAATACAAACTTTTGCAAACTACACTGTATTCTCCCGGGAGAATAGAGTGTAATTTGTAAAAAAAATTCAAAAAATTTGTAAACGGATCCTGTCCCATATATATATATATATATATATATATATATATATATATATATATATATATATTTACTGTTTTTCTTAATTTTTTATATTGTTGTTATTTTATTTTTAATTTAAATCACACACCACTATAATATTTAAAGGTTAAGTTTAACTTCATTCTTTTTCCAGGTAATCTAGAGATAGTACTTAACCTTATTTCAAATCATATGAAGTAATTTAAATTTCATGTGGTTTTACGTTACATTATTTAATTAACTTCATATGATTTAAAATTTATCATTTAAATACATTGTGGTTACAATATATATATTATTTTACTCTTGTATGTCAGAAATATTCTTATTATATAAAATATGTTCAAAAAAAATTAATAAGAAAAAAATTAAATTATAAAAAATATAAACTAAACGACGTTTTAGAATACATACAATTTAAATACATACAATTCACACACACATGTATATTTGTGTTTGTATTTTTATTTATTTTTTACTATAATTCTTATTTTATTTTTAATTTAGATTAGTCATTGTAATATTATTTTAAAAATAAAACATAATTAATACTTAAGTCACCATAAATTATTATAATTGCAGACGTTTCAGTCTTAAAGCTTTTTATGGAATTTAATAATTGTAGACGTTTCAGTTTGCATGAATTTATGTTTTGTTTATGATTATTTTCATTTTGTATCAGTTTTTAAGACCATTCTGATTAATTTTTGTATTGCCTGATTATAAGGTTTGTTAGGAGGACTTTTGATGATTTTTTATTATTGAAGAATAATAATATAGCAGAAAATTTCAGCATTTTCCTGAAAGCCTATTTTACTCATAATTTTGCATCATTTGATATTAAAGCTCAGGTTGTCTTAAAGACGGCTAAGCGGAAAAGTCGCGGAGGTCGTGGTCGTGGACGAAGAGGTCGTGGCGGCAGAGGACGCGATCAACCTACTGATGACGATTATTATATTGATGCGAGAGATGCTGAAATTGAGGAAAAGGACTGACGGATCCAAGAGCTCGAACAACTGTTTGCCCAAACACAGTTGGCCTTTAGATAAGGATGGGAATCTGAAAGATCATCTCATGAGGAGAAAAAGAGATTCTGGAACCGGAACTAGGAGCGACGAGGACGAAGTCAACCTGGAAATCGATCCTTTTTTGCAGACGAGGGCGAATCTGTTCCTAGCGGGAGAGGATGATGCACTTAAGTCACCATAAATTATTATAATTGCAGACGTTTCAGTTTTAAATCTTTTTATGGATTTTAATAATTGCAGACGTTTCAGTTTGCATGACTTTATTTTTGTTTATGGTTATTTTCGTTTTGTATCAGTTTTTAAGATCATTGATGGTCCTTTATTATCAGTTACTTTTTGTATTGCCTGATTAAAAGGCTCGTTAGGAGGACTAATGATAATATAACAAAAAACTTCTACATTTTCCTGGAAACCTATTTTTCCATAATTATGAGGAAAATGGAAATTTAATTAACATAAATTCAGTGATTATGACCTGATTGGTTGGTGGAATTACGAGGAAAATGGAAATTTAATCAACATAAATTCAGTGATTACGACCTGATTGAGTAGCTGGCTATAAAAAGGAAGAAGGGTAATCTTTTTGGCAAGGAGAAATTACGAGAAATAGAGATCAGAGAGCGAGCAAGTTCTTGGTGACTGAAGGTTGAAGATTCAAGATTCAAGATTTCTCCTTCTCCTTCTTCGGGTTACATACTTTTATGAACTCTTTTCCATTCTTTAATTTGTTAGACATGAATATGTCTGGCTAGTCTTTTATTATTGTGGTAAGCGCCATAACCCTTGATGTGAACCCCTTGTAATTTGGTTGATTTTACATTTGTTTATCCAATTGAATTTATTTTCCCTTGTTCTTCATCTCTTAATTCTTCTAGAACCCATCACTCTATTGGGATTGTGAGAGTTATGATTTTCAATAGGGATATTGGGATTCTAATTCCTGACAAAAAGGAAAGTAACTGTTCATGTATGCACTAGGGATAGGTTACATGAACACCAAATATTAAAGATTCACCGATTCAAAAGTTTAACTTGAAAAAGGATTTCTAAGGGATTATGATTCTACTAAGGAATTAGGGCTTAACTAATCAATTAAAAGATGGTGAATCGTTTGATCAATGGTTAAACTAAATGTAAACCTTAATTCAGATTATAAGGTAAGGATCATAAAGGTGTTGGCGTCTCTTTACCGCAATATTTTCTCAACCTTAAATCTTTTGTTTTAGAGTTTCTAAAAAGAATATTTACATTATTTACATTTTCTTGAATTGTTCTCATTTTTTCACAAACTACAATTGTTCTTAAACCAATTTTATTTATCCAACAAGAGAGGAATAGTTATAATAAATCCGATGCCTCAATTCTCGTGGAGACGATACTCTACTCATCATTTTATTACTTGAACGATCGGTACACTTGTCAAGTTCGCAACACTTCTGCATATATATTAGATTTGCGATTTAGTAGAAGGTTCCCTCTTGCCAAAAGCATAGGGTGCGAGCACAATGATAAATAAGAGAATAGCGTTCAAAAGATTTGTACCGAGAACCTTAATCCATTACTTAATGATTGGATTATTTATAGGTGTAGAGTCCTAGTATTTATAGGTGTAGAGTCCTAGTAGGAGATAGACTATTGAGGGATGAGTTCATGAGTCTTAATATAATCAACATTATATGATATCATCGAAATATATTATATTAATTTTTTCCCTAATTTAACTTATTTCAATCTACAATCATATTATTTATAGCTCAATTACATCCTAATTTACATGTCAATCAAGCGTAAGTTTTCTTTTCTGATTAATCTTTCTTCCCCTACAGACTATTTTCATGCCCTACAAAGTACAAACTTCCTAGTCCCTCAAATTTCTTATCTGACCTATAAACTTTTTAATTTTGGAACAATGGGATCTTTCCGTGACCTTGAAGTGAATATCAATGGCGAAGAAAGTTTCATGGTAGACAAGGTTAAACTCTCTCTCTCTCTCTTTTGATATATATATATTTTTTTGTTCAGTAACTTGTAGGGTCAGTTTTTATTTGGATTCATATACCACCGACCTCAATTAGTTTCGGGATAAACATATTATTGATGTTGAACTTGTAGGGTAAGTTTAATTGTGTGTGTTTTTTTCTTCTTAAAACTGTTGTGTAGAGTAGTCAATGAAATTCGTGTTTTATGTACTTTCTTTTTTGTTTTAAAAGTTAAAACTCAAAACACACTTTTTTTTTTTGGTTACAACACAAAACACACTTTACTTTCTCTAAAATTGATTCTGAAAACAAAATCAGTTATAGGTTTTAGAATTATTTTTACAAAGCAGGTATTTTGTACTATTGTCTCTCTTTTTTTTTTCTTTTTTTCTTCTAAAAATTAAAATACTATTTTTAAAAACAAAACATGTCCTGAGTGAGAACATTTGGTGATTAGTATGCGCTTGTTCTTTTCTCCCGACATAATAACAAGAAAACACTTAAACATTGCATTACACTATAAAGCATGGGAGGCATAAGGACCTGCTTGCAATACCCTTCATGTCATTATGGATTTCACACATGACCCCATGATTTGTTTCATCTCAAGTGCTTTCTCATTCAGGTTTTCTTGTGTTAGCATATTTATTCACCTTTGGGTATTTCTGATATTTAAATTCATGATGATGGAATTAATTCTTTTTTGGTTGGTCTTTTCCTCTATTTATATTGATTCGATGGATGGATGTATGACGTGTCAAAACAATGATGTATTTTGTTCTTTTCTTTGTCGTGGTGAAAATTGAAAACTGTTATTCGTCGCTTTCACACATGCATCTTTTCTTTCTTCGGTAAACAAACAAAATATTTCAATACTATTTCAGGCCATCTAAATTCTAACCTTCATATATACTACTGTGCAGAATATTCTTTCATCTTTCTCCCGTAAATTTAGCAACTTAATTGGTAATCTGGAAGACAAAAATGGGGGCCAGAAAGTTATAATTAATGACTTTCCAGGAGGTGCACATGCTTTTGAGCTTATAGTACAACTTTGCAACAATAGTAACAGGATCAAGATAACTCCATCCAATGTAGCCCTGCTATGTTCTGCTGCTCATTTCTTGGAGATGGAATGTGATCATGATCTTGATCTTGTAACACCCAGCTTCAAACACCGAATTAAAAATTTTCTTGAAGGGATTCGTTTCTGGACTTGGTGTGAAATCCTGGAAGCATTGAAACAGTGCCAAGAATCATTATTATCTTCCAAAAGTCATTTAGTAATTCTAGATAGAATTTTGGATCACTTGATGAAAAGCCTTACATGTTCCTCTAATACTAGCAGTGCCAGCAGCTGTAGAAATAACTCCTCTGGGACTACATGGTGGTTTATACATCTTCTGTTCTTGAAGATTGTCTTGTTAGAAAAGGTGATAAGGAGAATGATATCTCATGATTTTGATCATGGTATACTCTCCAAGTTTTTGTTCTACTATCGCAACTCAAGTTGTGTTTGTGCTGCACAAGCTGAGAAGATTGAGATAACTGAAGCTGTGATCAATCTTCTTACATTGCTCGATATGAAATGGGTTTCTTGGAAGGATTTATTCTATCTTTATGCAATTGCTACTGGCTTGAGATTAAGCAGAGTTTGGCAAATCAAGATAGAAGGTCTTGTTGTTCCTGTTCTGCATCATGCAACAATCGATTATCTACTTCTTCCATCTCCACGTGGGAGTGGTCATGCATATGATGTTGATTCTGTCCTAAGTCTCATGCGTAGATACTATTTTGGAGGCAGTGCTCATTTAACTTTGCGTTCAATTAAGAAAGTTGCAAAAATGATGGATTTGTTTCTTGCCGAAGTTGCTCCAGATCCTCATCTAAAACCTTCTGAGTTTGAAGCATTGATTACTGTGCTCCCAGATACAGCGAGGGAATCTCATGATCAATTATATCTAGTCATGGACATGTATCTAAATGTAAGCTACCACTTCCCATGGTTCTATGACTCTACTAGTTTTCTTTTGGGTGGTGTATCCCAAGGTTCTTTGACATGGTATCAGAGCATTCGAAATCTTAGCGCCTCCCACTTTCTTTGTAGTGGAATTTTCACATGTAGGTGGGCTTGTATGTTGTCCACTCTTCAAGCCCAGTGGACCCTCACACGCGTGTTGAGATATGTAGTCCCACATTGGTTGTAAGGGCAAACTAATGTGGCCTTTATAAGGCCTTGGGCAACCACCCTTTGAGCTAGCTTTTAGCTTTTGGGGTGGTGTATCCCAAGGTTCTTTGACAGCAATACAATACTTGGTTTGCAATTTTACATTTCACCATGAAATTCATGATGGTGGTGCTTGAAATAATTTCTTAAAAAGCTTGAAACTTGTATTTGTTTGTTCATTGATCCTGCTATGTTATCAAGTTCTAGTGTTTTATGAATTCTCTTTCATCCATAGGTCCATGCAGGAGTAGGTGAAGAGGAAAAGATGAGTATCTGTAGTACACTGAAGCACAAGAAGCTGTCACCTGAACTTTTGAAACATCTCAGAAGAAATTTGGCATTTCCTTCTGAAATAAAACTAAGGGCTCATGTTACTAAAGGATGCCGAATGAAAACCTTATTCCTGGAAAATCGTACTTTTAAAAACTTTTTTGATTGCATGTTTTGTAAAACCTTCAAGAACATGGATGTGGAAAAGATTGTTGGAAAGGGAATTTCTGATGCTGAAGAGCGTATGCTGTCAACGGGATGCGGAGTGGGAACCAATTGCCTTGCGCAAAAGAAGTCAGGAATGCATATCAAGAGCAATGGAATTTACTTCTCAAAACTCTGATCACGATGACCGTTACAGAGAATAATAAAAAAACATTAAAAAGATTATAGTATCCCAATTTTTTTTTAGTTCTGCTTCTTGTTTTTTCTTAATTCCAGTTAAAAGTGGACACGAACTCTAATCTTTCTGATTACTACAACTCTGGTATAATGATAAATATCATAAAAATCTTAAGATATTAAATGATGATTTTTTAATATTTTTATATTATTTTCTAACGTATTGTTTCAGATTTGACACTGAATTTTGCGTCAACTCTGATATAATGATAAACATCACAAAAATCTTAAGAAATTGAATGATGATTTTTTTAATGTTTTTATATTATTTTCTAACATATTGTTTCAGATTTGACACTGAATTTTGCGTTGATCCTTTTAAAGCCTTCCCCGACGATTAGTCTTTCTACTACTTTTTTTTCTTTCTTTTTCATAGATTAGTGTTCTAATAGTTAAAGTCGACTCGGCTCAGCGGTAAGTTTGTTTGTCGTGGTGTGTCAGATCGAGGGTTCGAATCAGTCTGTTTGTAAAAAATAGGGGAAAGACTTTCCTTTCCCAGTCACTCACGAAGTGAGTATTTGAACTGGATCGGCCCTTTCTAGTGTTCTTTTTGTTTGTGGATATTACATGAAATCGAACAGCAAACCTAACACTCCCTAAACACACCCAACACCACCGCTAAGCTATCCCTAGTGGCGCCCCTCTGTAGTGTTATAGTACTTCAAGTAGTAAATTATTCAACTCCTGTACAGAATATTCTACTTAACATATTTCAAATATGATTTTCTAGCTATAAGAGAAAAATACCACTTGTTTCCCCTTTCTGCAGAAAAGGGTAGGTCTTGTGTTAACCTAAAAGACTCCTACCGAGTCTTCAGTATCACCTCTTTTGGGGGCTAGACAAAGAAATTACTTACTATTTGAAGCGATACTCGTGTTCATGCAGTGTGCCGGAGGCCGGCTGCAATTTTTGTCCCGCACAAAAAAAAATTTATAATCAAAATATTTATCGTAATTATATAAATTTATTAAGAAAAAAATTTACTACGAATTTTAGGGTGTGCATAACAATTTTCCCGGAATCAATTTTTTTTTTAATTTGTATTTCCACGAATAGAAATGGATAAAAAACTTGTTTAGTAAAACCGATTTATTTTTTTGTTTCTGGGATGAACCGAAATAATTTTTGTGCTGGGAAACATACAAAAGAATCAAAAAATTTCTGTTTTTTGTTCACGAGCACAAAATGAGAAACACTTATCTCTCTTAATCACTTTCCATCTCTACCATCACCACCACCACCATCATCATCCCAATATGACCACTGCTAACATCGTCGTACCACTAGTCTTTTCGTAACCACCCCCACGACCAATGCCACCGACACCACCTCCAATACTACCACCGCTGCAACCACCACCACTATCATCGCAACCACTACTGCCACCATCGTCATCGCCACCACCACAACATCACCGCTATCATCACCACCACTGACACCAACCACCACTATCATTGTTGAAGCCACCAACCACCGCCACAATCGTCACCGTCACCACCCCCGCCACCATTACACCACCCCCGCCACTACCACCACCACAACCACCATGCCATCACAATCACCACCACCACCATGCCACCGCTACCATTGTCGCCGCCACCAATGTCACCAACCACCATCCCCACCACCATTGTCGCAGCCACTGCCGTCACCTCCACCACCACCACCACCGCTACCATCACCACCACAACGTCACCACTACCATCACCATCGCTGTGACCAACCACCACTATCATTGCTGCAGCCACCACAGACATCGCCGCTGCCACCGACCACCACCATCGTCGTCACCACCCCCGCCACTACTACTACCGCCACAATCACCACCACCACCACCACCACTGTCACATACCACCACCTCCACCGCCATAGCCACTGCCACTGCCACCATCTCCATGATGTCATCACAACCAGCAACACCATGCCACCGCTACCATTATCGCCGCCACCAACCACCATCACCACCACCACCACCACCACTGTCACTTACCACCACCTCCACCGCCGTAGCCACTGCCACCATCTCCATGATGTCATCACAACCAGCAACACCATGCCACCGCTACCATTGTTGCCGCCACCAACCACCATCCCCACCACCATTGTCGAAGCCACTGTCGTCACCTCCACCACCACCATCCCCACCATCGCCATCGTGGCACCCACTGCCGTCACAATTACCACCACTATCATCACCACGTCACTGCCACCACCACCGTCGTACCGCCGCCGCCACCACCACCACAACCACACTATATGGAAAGGAAAGTGATGATTCGAAGTTTTTTTATATTCAATAGAAATTATTTTTTATTCTATTATTTGTTGTGTTACCAAACACAATTCTCATTCTCGGAATAAAAATAGAACATGTTATCAAACACATTTTTTTTTCTTCTCATAAACTGTTCCAAGCAACAGAAATATAAAAGAATTATTTCTTTTCAGAAATAGTGTTAGGGAATAGAATGGTTGTGATCTAATTTATTTATTAAATTATGTCACATAATATAAAAAATTGAAATGAATAATTGCCAATAATTATATATAAAAGCGAATATATAAAAAGGCATTATAATTGACTTTTTAACTCTTTTGTCCTTCATTAATTAATTAATAAATGTTCAATTTGCCCCTTATTCAAAACTATATACCAATCTGCCACTCTTTAATCGATTAACTTGAAGATTTAATCGATTGAATGGTTAAAACTGGAAAAAAAAATGGTTGACTTGAAGATTTAATCGATTAAATCTCTCTCTTAATCGATTAAATATCTCTCTCAATTGATTTAGTCAATTAAACCTTATATTTAATCGATTAAATCCTAAATGAGCATGAAAACATTGATTTAATAAGACAAACACAGTATTGTAAGTTATTTGAATTTTGAATTTTGAATCTAATGTAATAGGAGTTGATTGCGATTTGTATTTAATAGGAGCTCATTGCGTCCTATTAAATACAAAACTCAATCAGCTCCTATTAAATACAAAACGCAATCAGCTCCTATTAAATACAAAACGCAATCAGTTCCTATTAAATACAAATCGCAATCAACTCCAATTACATTAAATTTAAAATTCAAAATTCAAATAACCTCCAATACACGGAAAACTGATTGAAGATTAGTATTTTCATGATGAATATGCAAGCCAAGAAGGGTTCGTTGTTTGCCTTGATTGTTGTAATCGTTCCGAGGTCGACAATAGGATCACTTCGTGCCGTTTTTCATGTAATAAGCAAGGTTTTCATGTGAGAGATAGAAACGGAGCCGGGCCAGTTAATGTACGTAAATCAATCCAGTTTCCAAGAATCGTTTTCCTTTTGTTGGTTTCTTTGTTTGTTTGGTTATCTATGCTTGTTGATTTGCTTCATATGCATGGAATCTATTTTTGTTTATGGAAGAGATTTGACCTTTGTTGCCTGTTGGGAGATTTAATCGATTAACTTGAAGATTCAATTGATTAATTCTTCAAGTCAACCATTTATTTTTTCAGTTTTGACCTAATCAATTAAATTTTCAAGTTAATTGATTAAAGAGGGACAGATTGGTAGATAGTTTTGAATAAGGGACAAAATAGTTATTAATTAATTAATGAAGGATAAAAGGGTGAAAAAGCCCACTAACATTTCCTAGAAGAATTTCAAATATAAGAATTGCACTTCCTCCCACATCATAATAAGTAATGAACCAAACATTGTTATAAGGATATGAAAATACAGAAATATAATAATTATATGTAAAAAGGGGCAGGTTATATGTACAAACTTTTTTGTTTACAAACTACATTATATTCTCTCGGGAGAATACAAACTTTTACAAACTACACTATGTTCTCCCCGGAGAAGATAATGTAATTTGTAAAGAAACTCCAAAGAATTTGTAAACGGATCCTGTCCCATGTAAAAAAACATAAAATTTTGAAATTTGTGTAAAATGAAAGAGAAATAGACAAAAGGAAGGGGGGATAGATTACTAGCTTGAAATTCTTCAAGAAATGACATAAGGGTTTGGTAGAGTCTTTCAAGAAATGACATAAGAGGCGTTTGGCAGATGAGAAACTTTTTTTATCAGGGAAGCACAATTACTAGGAATATGGTAGGAAAATAAGTTTGCTGGTAAAGTTAAAAAAAAAATTGATTGGTAGGACAAAATATTACCTGAAAAATTGATTAATGTTTTCTAAGTATATCTTTTTTTTTGGTATAACCCGGAGGTATCCCCATTCAACCTCCTCCGGTCACCTTACCCTCGCGGTACGGCCCTGTACGCTAAGCTTGAGACAGGGTTTGAACCTCTGACTCAAACAAACCCTTGGGAGCTCAGTTGCCAACTGAGTTACCATTAGGGGGTTTTTAAGTATATCTTTGGTCGAAAGTAAACTATTGACGGAAAAGTGAGTTCAAATTACAAAAGTAACCCCTTTAATTTTTGAATGTTTAAAGAGACATAACCGTAATTAATTCTATATTTATGGGTCTTATACCTGTAATTAAATTCAGTAAGTTGAAATCTCTAAATACTTCAAATGAAGATTTTAAAACCAATTATTTTCAATGGTATAAATTCTCCAAAATGCAAGGAAATATTAGACAGGTTCAAATAGAAATGTCCTTGTCAATGATAAAAGAAAAATGTCCTTGTCAATGATAAAAGAAAGCTTCAAAATATTAGACAAATTAAAAGGGTAACATTACCAGCCAACCACAAGTACATTATTTGAAATATATACTCAGAGACTTACCATTAGAGGGTGTTTGCTATTAGAGAAATATTTTTATACCCGAAAATCATGATTATTGAGAATATAGTGGGAAACAAGTTTTCTGGAAATGTTAGCAAAAAATTATTTGGTAGGCCAAAAAATTATCAAAAATATCGGTTAATTTTTTTGAATGTATGCTTGGTTGATGATAAAATATTGCTGGGAATATAAGAAGAATTTATGAAAGTACCCTCATAATTTCTTACTTTTGAAACATGATGTACAATACCTAATTACCTATGTTCACCAATATCGACACGGGACACGAGATATGGCACATGATACTCCGACACGTTAATTCTAAAAAATGTTAAATTTTGACATGTTAGGACATGTTTTGATATTATATAATTTTTTTAATTTATGTAATGTATTTATATTTAGTATTCAATAATTTAACAAAAAAATAAAGCTAAACTTATAGTATCTATCATTTTTGCAAAGAAACATAAGATATCCCAAATATGTATATTAAACTCAATAAAATCGTAATCTAACGAATCTAATAGTTGGAACTCGAAATGCAACGCAATGTAACCTTTGAACCTTTTTGAGTCTTTGCAATGAGTTTTGGAGTGTCGGAAAATGTCGGAGTGTCGGACAGGACACGTCAGGATTTTTGAAGTCTCGGTGCTTCATAGTACAAAATAATAGAATACTAGTGCACAAAGAACGACCCATTTACAAAACAGTTTTTTGTATAAACACAATCCGGGGTTATGTGGAGTTGAGTTCTCATCCCTGAAAACTTGCAATGCTTCGGATCATATCAATCCCAGCAAACCTAAAACTTATGGAGCACCAATAAGAGATATCCCAGAAACTGTAAACATTAAGTTACCTCGCAATGGAAATTGGTGCATGAATTCATCAAAATCCACTCAAGCCATATTAGTTACTGTTGGCGTATTTTTGTCTATAATTACAATATCAGTAATAGGTGTTTTGAGCTTCACACTATATAATTGCAATATCAATAATAGGTGTTTTGACCTTCACACTATATCGTCGGCGAAAACAAAAGCTTGGAAAAAAAATTCATATCTCTGATAGCCGACCAAGTACTGATGAAGCCAAGGATGACGAGGGTGTTTTAGTCTGACAAATGTGTGACTGCTTTCCTTGGGTGTAACGTCCAGCCATTTCAAGAATTGATGACTATCCCCACATACTAATATGAGACTTTTCGGTGTGTTTTTTTTCTCACTCACACTTTTCGGAAAAACTTCCCAGGAGGTCACTCATCCCAGAATTACTACAAGTCAAACACGCTTAACTACAGAGTTCTTCTGTTATGAGCCATCGAAAAGTAGATGCATCTTGTTAATATAGATGGTACCATTTAATTCTTATAAGCTATCCCCCATTGTGCAGTCTCATACCTACACAGTCTTTAAAATCCCTCTCTTTCGGGTGTCGATTCATGTATCCTTCGCTGGAAGCCTGCCAGGAGCCGCTTCTTGTCTGTTCCCTTTTGCACCATGCCCTTTCGCACCGCCCTTGTTAGCGCCCGAGATGTTACACAGGGTATGAAAAAAAAATACCATGTCTTGGATGATATTTTAACTTGGGAATTGGTAGTGTAAAATAAATTCCTGGGAAAAAAAATTTCCAGCCAAATTTTAACTCTTCCTCATACCAAACGTTGTAAAATAATTTACCCTACCCCTCTTTCCCAGGAACCCAAAAAAACCAATGTACCAAACACCCCCTAGATGATTTCTGTCAAACTTGGGCATGAACCAATGAACCTATGACTTTGATTATCGACATTGGAAAGTAACTAAATACTCTACAACAGTGTTATAAAACCCGGACCGACCCGGTCGGGTCGACCCGTAAACCGGTGAACCGGTCATGTAACCGGTCCGGTTTTCATATTGGACTGGTCATGTTACAGAACCGGTGTGACCCGGTGCGACCCAGCCAGTTTTTGTAAAAACCGGTGACCCGGTTGGTTGAACCGGTGACCCGGCCCGGTCTATAAAAAAAGAAAAAAAATTAATTAATTTTCATAAATTAATGTCTTTTTTTGTTACTCTCAAACACAAATGGTTTGTTTTCTTTTGAAATATTTGAATGATTTGTAGCTTATTAACTTACATAGATTATGTACCTACAACACTAATATTATCTTGATTATGCAATATACAGGGAATTTTGATTTGATTTATAGTTAGAGATATCGTTTACTGAACATGAAACACTAGTATCACAAATATTATATGTTTGATTGATCTTTTGTTAGACAATGATGTGTAATTTATTATTTTCATATTAAAATATTTGAAATTGGTATATTTTTTTTACAAGTATTTAAGTATATTTATAATTTTTTTAATATAAATTGTAGATTTACATATACTTACCGGGTCATGCGGTTGAACCAGTGACCCACTGGTTGAACCGGTGACCCAGTAACCCAGTACCTTGACCGGGTCAATAACCGGGCCGAGTTTAATAACATTGCTCTGCAACCCTATCGAAGAGAATAAAAAGGAATTATCCTTGATTCGAGTGGAAATATTAAAAAGTATAAACGAGATATGGTATTATGAGATACTCACTTTTACAGGAATGAACAAGATCTGTAGACGAGAGGGATACTCACTTTCTTTCAACAGTACACGAATCGAGGGTCATTTTGGTAATGCATTTCACGCTTCCTTTTTCCCTTTGTCGGTCATCCGAAAATATTTCCTTCGAGGTGGTATTCTGAGATAGTGATTCTCATCAAATTTTCCAAAAAAAATGACAAATAATGGGGAAAATACTTTACTAGATAAATTTGTTTAAAGCTTCTACCAAACATGGAGAACTTGGATTACCAATCTCATTTGCATGAGTATCTGAAAATAAAACCCCTACCAAACACCCCCTGTGGGTTTGGGAGAAGAATTCTCAATTTGAGTTCCTTTGGCATGTGAGATCTAACTTCGGCTTTGACAAACCTTTAGACTTGTCACGACCTTGGCTTTTACTTTGGCCTCGGCGTGCTGTTCTTCCACGATTGTCAACATCATGTGCTTCATTCTGTTCGATTATACCTCATTCTTTTCTCCTAGCTTCTTCATTCAGTAGACTGTCTGCAATCGAGTCCAGTGTCATCTTTCCTTCTGGGGCTGAGTTGCTAAGCGTCACCACCGAGGTATCCCATCTCTTAGACAACAAGCTGAGTAGCAAGAGGGCTTGTAACTCGTCATCTATCTTTATATCAATCTTTATCAACTGATTGACGATCCCTTTGTATGTGTTCAGATGTTCTATCATGCTTTGTCTGCCTTTGTAGTATAGCTTCACAAGTCGGCGCACAAAGTATGCTTCATTGCATGGTGTATTTTTTTGGATTAAGGATTCAAACTTCATCCACATGCTAGAACAAGCTTTTGTCGATATATTTGCGGATCATAGCGATAGTCTTTCTATTGAGGAGATCCCACCCTTTATCGCTCTTCACTTCTCGCTTATCCATGCTCAGAATGGGCTTATATAAATCCTTGTAATAAAGATGATTCTCCATCATGGGTTTCCAATATGAATAGTTCTCAGCAGTGAGTTTGAACATGTCATCATTATGCGCTACATCACCCTCCATCTCAGACCTCACAGAGCCCTTGATCTAAGAGCTCTAATACCACTGTTGTGTCACGGAGCCCGACTATTCTGAGCTCGGCCTTGTATCAATTAGCCCGTTCTTCTTCAGGTCGGTTCGCGAAAGCGACAATGAACAGTAACAAACAAATCAAACTGAAAAGCATAGATAAAGAGGAAGAGAATACCAAGAATTTTAACGTGGAACATTTCTTCGATGTGAAAAGTAAAAGTCGTGGGACCAAGTCCAGAAAAATGTCTATTATGAATAATGAGATTACACTAGATTCTCTAACCCGAGGACTTTATCCTCTAATGGATGGATCTACTTATAAATGTCTAACCCCAAGTGTTTCTCTTTGTAAAAGGAATACAGAATCTTACTCTATAAGATATTCTTCTTCTTAAGGGATGGTGTTGAGTTTCTTTCTCGTAGAATTTTCATCTCTGACTTGCACTTTTCTCCGGTGCATTTTCTTCTTTTTCTTTCTTTTTTGCTCTTTCTTTTTAACGGCTCAGCATCTAAGCATCTTTTATAAATAAGATATTAGAACATCATAGATTTGGGTCGGGTCTATCATGTGCCACAACTCACGTTTAAGTAACTGAGACTCATTTTTTTTTCTCAATCTCTCTCCTGTTCTCTTCTTTTTTTATATGATTACAAGAGATAAAGTTATTTCTATTTTGTAACAGAAACATTATTCCCAAAAAATAATTTAATAGTGAGGTGTCCCATTTTCATTCACCAAAACCTATGTGAAATGTAATATAATATACCTGACGCGTTCTCAATTTCTCACTGAGAACCTCTTCGTATTCTCTCTCCAGTTCCCTCAGGTTGTGAGTTTGAGGTGGTGGAGGGGAGATTGGTGGTCGATGCATGGACTTTTTATTATATCATTCTTTAAGGTTTTTTGACCCATGTGGTGTTAAAAAATCCTAATTTAGCTGATATATATGATATTATCGGGAATATTATTATTGCCACGCGTTGGGTCTGTGTTATTATTGCCATGTGTTTTTGTTCTCACTCACCGAAGATTATTTTAATACAGTAGCAAACGGGTTAAAACAGCCACGGTGGCTGTATTGAAGATTCAAAGATATACAGATCAGAACATTGTTTTAATAGTTTAAAACACAGCATGTTGGAAATTCAATTCTGATTTGAGTAAAACAAACTTTGCTTCAGTGCTAGCTTCAGAATTCTTGTGGTTTTAAACTTTATTTACTCAAGCAGTTTACAAACTCATTTAAGAGAACGAGTATTAAAATGGGGGACCTTGTATAGAACCATTTAACATTGCAGAGAACTAATGAAGAATATTTTTTCAGAGAACTAATGAAAGTCAGAAAGTGTAAGCTGTCTGGAACACGTTTCTGGGATAACAAATACAGCCGAAGGTTCTATGCAGCATACACTTTCTGACTTTCACTAATTCTCTGAAGAAAAAAAAACATATTCTTCTCCTTGCAACGTTAAATGGCTTTATAAAAGATCCCCCCATTTACGAAATATACTCATTCTCTTGAATTCTTGAATTCATAAACTGCTTGAATAAATCACTGCTCAAGTTAAAAACCACCACACTTCCAAAGTTAGCTAGCACTGAAGCAAAGTCTGTTTTACTCAGATCAGAAATTCCAGCATGGTGTGTTTTAAGTACAAGTACAATGTTCTAATTGGTATATCTTTTAATCTTCAATTTTCTGAAACTGATTTAAATTTTCCACAGGATGTTTTCTATGTCAAACAAGCATCGATATTGAAGGAAGCTAAGCATCTATGCAAGAACCTTATGATGAGCGAGGATCCAATGGAGAGTATGTATATGATTCACATTATCCAAAGGCTTGGCATTGAACACCACTTCGAAGAGGAGATTGAAGCGGCTCTTCAAAAGCAATATTTGATATGGAGCAGCCATCACTGTGATTTTGTCAATAGCCATCAACTCTGTGAAGTTGCACTTACATTCCGCTTGCTGAGACAAGGAGGTCATTATGTTAATGCAGGTTTGGAATCTGAAAATAAAAAATGTATAATATAACAAAATATTACTAAATCTTGAATGCTTGCGAATGCCAGAAATGAGTATTAAAAAGTATATGTATACATAACTGCTAGCTAAAGAATAATATGATATAAATGGGTTCTACTATTTTCATTCTGCTTTATTTTATATGAAAAAAAAAATTAGTTAATAATAACTTACTATAATGGGCATGCAGATGTATTTGACAGATTGAAGAGTAACGAAAAAAAGTTTAGAGAAAAATATGGTGAAGATGCGAAGAGTCTCATTGCATTGTATGAAGCAACCCAGCTAAGTGTTGAAGGAGAAGATAGTCTTGATGATGCAGGGCACCTCAGCTTCGAGCTTCTACACTCATGGCTGTCAAGACACCAAGACCATCATGAAGCTATATATGTTGCAAACACTCTTCAGAATCCGCTTCATTATGGCTTGTCAAGATTCATGGATAGAAGCATCTTCCTAAGTGATTTCAATGCAAAGAATGAATGGACCTGTTTGGAGGAACTTGCCAACATCAATTCCTGCATAGTTAGGTTCATGAACCAGAATGAAATTACAGAAGTTTACAAGTAAGTTTCATAACGAATAATGCCTCTGCAAATCATATGTTGATTTTTGGTTGGTTATTTAAATATTGGTAATGAGGAGTAAACTTTTTCCCTTAATTAATAGATGGTGGAAAGAGGTTGGAATGGGGAAGGAGGAGAAGTTTGCAAGGTATCAACCTCTTAAATGGTACATGTGGCCTATGGCATGCTTCACAGATCCACGCTTTTCAGAGCAAAGGATTGAGCTCACTAAAACAATCTCTCTAATCTACGTTATTGATGACATTTTCGATGTTTATGGAACATTAGACCAACTTACTCTATTTACAGATGCTGTTAACAGGTATTCAAATATCTATTTATGTATCAACAACATACAAATTAAAATCTATTTATTAATTCTTACAACGAATTGATCTCTCGATTCAGATGGGACCTATCGGGTACAGAGCAACTTCCAGACTTCATGAAAACTTGTTTGAGTGTTCTTTATGACATTACCCATGATTTCGCCCAAAAGGTGTACAAAAAACATGGATTGAACCCTATAGATACCTTAAAAAAATCGGTAAAGAGTCCATTTATTTCATTATATATGTCAATTATTTTGTATACCAAGTAAATATAATTAATGGAGCATATTTATGAAACAGTGGGTGCGATTATTGAATGCTTTCTTGGAAGAAGCACATTGGTTGAATTCTGGTCAGTTGGCAAAGGCAGAGGAGTACTTGAACAATGGAATCGTGAGCACAGGAGTGCATGTTGTGCTTCTCCATGCATTCTTCCTATTTGATAACGGTATAACTAAGGAATCTGTTGCTATCATGAACAAAGGGATTCCAAATATTATATATTCAGTGGCAAAAATTCTTCGTCTTTCTGATGATTTGGAAGGAGCTGAGGTAACATGGAGGTCTATTCTATTATTATTTATATTCTTCGTCTTTCATTTTATTTCTAACAACATTTTGTAGGATGCATTTTATTTCTATTCAATGTTATTTTCTAATGATGTGGATTAATACAGAGTGAAGAACAAAATGGTCTTGATGGGTCATACATTAATTGCTACATGAATGAAAACCAAGAAGTTTCAGCTGAAGAAGCACAAAGGCATGTTGTCGAATTGATTTCAAGTGAATGGAAACGTCTCAATCGAGAAATCCTGACCCCAAACTCATTTTCATCATCATTTAACAATTTTTGCCTCAATGCTGCAAGAATGGTACCTCTAATGTATCATTATCGTAGAAATCCAAGCCTCTCCATTCTACGGGAACAAGTCAAGTCACTGCTTAATGTTTGTGCTGGGCACATATAGTACATTCTCAAAGGCTGTCATTTGTGATAAAATAATTTGTGACAAATTATTTACATCTTTGTATTAATTAGTTTACTTTATGAAGTAATTAATGTTTTAAAAATAAATTGAAATAAATATGTACCAAGTAGTTTTAATAATGTACGTGCACATGCAATCTCTTATGTAGATTTTCAATTCGTACTCCTTATTTGTATGTACATTGTTTTTGTACTCAATAATAACTAAATAATATTTTTCATTTCAAAGAAGATATAATATTTATTGTGGTATAAATGTCAAAAATTGAAATGATGAAGTGTTTATTTGTTTATGATGTCTCTTTCCAGATTGAGAAGTATAATATTGAACCCCGGAACCGGTCCGGCCCTTTCATTAGTTTTTTTTTTTTTTTTTGTAAAACCCTTTCATTTGGTTTTTGAATTGCAAATATATGGCCTCTACGAGCACACTGAAGAGTATATGAGTTTTCAACGGTGTAACATAAAATGGAGTTAAATGGTTTACTTTGTTTCATATTTTATATTGATTATGATGTTATTGAAAAAAATATTGATTTAGATGGTATTGAAAAAATATTATGAATTTTGTGAAACGTTTATAATTTTGTGTCTGAATACTTAAAAACATTACAATATTGATGAATTGATTTATAAATTGTGATACGTCTATTGGTTTTGTCTTAAGAAATGTATACATTATTATTATTATTAGGGAAAAATACTTGTCCTTTCAACGAATAATACTTTATGTCATTTTAGATCTTAACCGTTGATTTCTATTAATCAACGGTTATAATTTATTTTTTAAATTATTAATTAATTAATAATTGTTATGCTTATGTTTCTAGGCGGAGAACCTCGTATTGTGATAACGCTGTATGGACTGGGTACAACATGTGATTTGAGAATGAGTAATGAATAAAAAATGCACAGGAAATAGATGTGCGACTCTGAATAAATAAGTAATGAGTAATGAATAAGAATAGTTAAGAATGAAATAAGTAAAAATTATATAAATAGAAGGATACATAAATTTAATAACTAAAGGTTTTGGGCGAGTATGAAGTCCACTTGTTTTGTGTTTGAAACTCATCTATGTTTTATGGAATTTAATAATTACCATTAAATTATTATATGGATAATTGGTTAATAATATTTGTCATTTAGGGGCTACTTCTTGGATCAATAGAAGGTGAGATTGGATCAAAAGTAAACACAAGATCCTGAAGTGGAACTTTAATTTTGCCATTAGGGTATGAGGCCCAATGTGCATCACAACAGACCTACAGGGTGAAGAACTGAAGTGAATTCTCAGGTTGGAGCACACTTATATATGTATTAAGGGAAAAATGTGTATAATTTTAAAGGATGTAAAGTGATGTCATTTTAAGTGAGAGAAAGAGATAGATAAAGAAGGAGATAAAATGGATAAAAAAATATAAAGATGTGGGTCCCACCTCTTTGTGAGAGTGAAAGGATATAAGTTGTGTCATTTAAAAGAAGAAACACTTTTCACATGTATTAATCTTTTGACAATCAAACACACTTGTTACGATCAACGTTTCTTTAATCTTAAATTACATCTTTTCATATTTAGATGATTTATAAAGCCTAATTCTACAAAATTAGAAAAGAAAACACCCCGTACTAAAAACTTGACACCTGGCCTAAATTGTTTTTTCTTCCTTCTCTCTCCTTTCTCCTCACATTTTTCTCTCTTTTTTTCAACTTAGTCCCACCAAACTTTTTTTTCTCTCGGAACACATTAACTTCGCTCCCAACGAATAAATCTTTAGTGCTACTGTAGCACTTAGATTCAGTGCATCTCACAAATGAGAGCATTACACATCCGAGAAGAGAGAGAAAATTTGGCTGACATGTAATGCTCTTATTGATAGATGTACTGAATCTTAGGTGCTACAGTGACACCAAAGATTTATTCGCTCCCAACCCCCGATCCTCTTTCTTTTTCTTTTTCTTTTTTTAATTTCAACATATACATCTTGGGTATAGCTAGTAGACAACAATAACAATGTTTGCAAAGTAGTATATAAAAGCTCGACCTGGCCATCGATTTGGTTGAGGTAAGGAATTACGAATTCAATCGGGTGGTTATGGGGTCACTACACTGATCCAATTTTATACATTAAAAAAAATATAAATATATATCTTATTGAAAATTTAAAAAAAATAAAATCACCAACAATTAAAGATTCAAAATATATTAAACATAATTCAACCAATTACATCCACGAGACAATATTACATAAGCAAATTAAAGTATCAAACTATCAAAGTATAAAACACATATTCCAATGGAGTTAATGAAAAGTAATATCATCAAAATCAGGCCCTCATTGTCCTTCTGAGCACCTATAGAGATCTCTTACAATAAAGAACGACGAAAGAGAGGCAACGGTGTGACAAATCAACTGTGGAAAGAGAATAACCAACATGATGGAGGAGACAGAGAGAAGATCGAAGAGGATAGGAGGAACCACTACCACCGCGGAGGAGATCACCCGATCATAGAAACTGGGTTTGGGAGAGAAGATAGGAAGAGAAGAAAAAAATGATTTAGATTTCAAATCTAATTCTAAATTTGGACATCATCAATTTTTTTTTATTTTTTTACACACCAAACAACGTATTTTCTTGTGTAATTTAAAAAAAAATTACTGTAACCGCCTTTGATCCGGAAATCACAAGTTCAACGCTTAGAATTTCAAGAGTTAGGGGGTGTAGAATCTAACTATTAACCTTAACTTTCAGAAAAAGAGGATTAGTGACCTGGTGGGACCCCGGAATGCGACGAGATCTTAAAATACTGTTACAAACTCATACAGCCACCTAACCAAAAAATGGCAATGTACTGTTATCAAACAAAAAAAATATGCCAATATACATAAGTCAGCTATCCGACAAATAAATGTGTTCCCTCAGCATACACTTTCTGACTTTCACTAGTTCATTCAACACCACGTGTTCCCCATTTCTTCAAAATACTCATTCTCTAGTACATTTAAAAAAAAAAAAAGAACACAAAAAAGGGGAGGAAAGTTTAGAGAAACCACAATAGTCTCAATCCTTTATTTATTTATTTTTGGAGGTTACAGTCTCAATCCTTTATTAGTATTGATTAAACCAACATAAACAAAAACCTGCGATTTGCTAAATTTTAAGTGCCTTTGTTGAGCCAAACCACCCAAAAGGATTGGAAAAGGAACCCAGAAATAGATTATTAAATAACTAATGGAGTAACCGAGACCGTGTTGATGTCTATGTTCTTCCCACAACCAAGGATTAACAGAGAATGGAAAAATTCCAAAGAACAATATTAGTGATAGTCAATCACACTGCTAGGTCAGCTGATTATTATGCGGCAAAGAGCACGCGCATTACGGGGCTTGTGTTCTCAAATAATTTGATAAGTTGGGTAGCATTTGTTAGAAGATAAATTTTTTTTATCAATCTCGATTTTCAAAAATATAATAAAAATATTCAGTTTACCATAATATCCGAAGATTTAAAATTAAAAAAAAAATCAGTTTTCTGGGAATTCTAGAGTCCGGGAAATTGAATTTCTCTAAATTTTAAATTTTTGGATATTATCTTAAATTTAATGTTTTTATCTTTTGAAAATCGAGATTTCCGGATAAAAAAATAAAATTTCTCCTCTACCAAATGTCATCCGGCTTATCAAATTATTGAGGTTTTTTTTTTTTTTTTGCTCAGTTGCTCAAACACCAAAGTAAGTTCATAGTAGCCGTTTGTCCAAGCAACCGTCATGGAAATTTGCTTTTATACTAACTTGTACGTACTGCTAAAAACACATGGACATAAAGAACTGTCAAAATGGTTCTTAGAAAGAAAAACAAGTTGAAATTAACGTTCTTATTATAGTGTCAAATCTGCTTTGCTTTCGGTGAACTATCGATGACAGATGAGTGTTTGAATATTTGGAAAGATTGTTTAGCATGTGCAATGGTACTTGTGCCTGTGAACTGAAATTCGTAATAACATCAAGGAAATCGTGTCTTTCATGGTCACATAAGGATGACTTTTGAAGGCTGATTCAACAACCAAGCGTTTGATGGGCTTTGAAAAAAATTATAGCTTATTTTTTAAAAATTAAAGTTATTTTACATTTAGATAAAATGGATAAAAAATACTTTTAAATAAAAAAATTATTTGGATATTAAAGTTAATAAATGTTACGGGACATCTGTAACTTATTTTTAATTATATATTTTTGAAAGTAAATAGTTAAAATATTAAATTTGTTTTTTTTAATTATGTACTCCGAGAGTACATAGTTAAAAAATAATTAAAAAATAACCAATATCATTCTTAAAATACGATTCTTGTATTTTCGATAAAGTAATCAAAAATGATATGTGATTATAGTGGTGACAGTGGAAAGAAGAAGTCAGAGTGGGACAGAATAATTGGGGTGCAAATTGCAATTGATATAAAATTAAATTTTTTGAAAATTATTTAACTTTAAACTTTAGCTTTTTTCAGAAGCAAAAAGCACCAGTTTAATTTCTTTTTGATTTCATCTTTTAAAAAATTTGTTATCTAAATGTATGAAAAGTTTCAAAAAGCCTTTTTTTTTGTTGAAAAGAAAAAGCAGTTTTCTTTTTTTAGACAAGAACTCATCCAAACTACAAGTATGTAAATATGGTCACGGATGACTTTTGAAGGCTAAAATATTAAAGCTGCATATGCGCGTATAGCTTCATAAATTTCACTTTAAATTTGCATCACAAAATTCTAAAAATCATTACTATTATTTATTATGTGAGACAATTCTTTGCTTATGTCAGTCTCACAGTCTGTATACGTTAGTGGATTTGCAAAAATAAGAGGCTGGGAATGGGATACCGTCAAGCATCCGTCTTTGTCAAAATATCTTCCTTACTTCTATAATACTGTACACTCACTGAATCAATTGTTAAACTCCAAAAAATAAATAAATAAAAATTCACCAATTTTGTGTATTCTATGGATGTTTTTATGGTTAATATTATTAAATTTGATTTTCAGCAGGGTAGTGAGAGTGTTTGCCAGGGACCATTACCAAAGGATCAAGCTAGATCAACCTTATTAAAATGAGTCCAATATCATATCATTTTGATAAGTGTGTCCAAAAAATACATCATTTGATGTTAATTCATCATTTTTGTTAAGAGTGTTAGTGTTAGAATAGTGTAGAAGTCCCACATTGTGTGTGTCTCATTGTATTCTTCAATTGGTTTGCTATATAATAGAACCAATGTTGTGTAGTTTAACACAACAAGGATTACTATCAATTCCTCTTGTATCTTGATATTTAACATGGTATCTAGAGCCTAACAAGAGGAATCTTAATCCGCTTAACTTAGTTCACTTTTCCATAATTTCAATATGGTTATAGAGAGATATCACCCTCCTTGAGGGATTCTCGTTGTTATTTCTTTTTCGGGTTTTTCTTAGTATGCTCTGTGACTGCAGCTTAGACTGATCTGTCACATCAGAAAAGAATGATCCTTGGGAAGCTGTTGGGTTGACCGCCATTGATCGACCACCGTTGACTGCTGTCTCCGTTGACTTTTTTGATGACTTTCTGGCGACTTTTCTGACGACCCACTAGCGTCTCCGACGACCCACCGCCGTCTCCGGCGACTTTTCCGATTATGTGAAGCTTTTTTTTTTTTTCATCTTCTTTCTTCCCAAGATGGACTATTTATTCTATTCATCGTCCTCTTGAGGGGGAGCACCTTCCATGTTGCTGATGGTCATTCCAGCACAGTTGTCTTTGCCGATGATAATTCCGGCTCCGAAGTTCCTCTTGAGGGGGAGCACCTTCCATGTTGCTGATGGTCATTCCAGCACAGTTGTCTTTGCCGATGATAATTCCGGCTCCGAAGTTCCTCTTGAGGGGGAGCACTTTCCATGTTGCTGATGGTCATTCCAGCACAGTTGTCTTTGCCGATGATAATTCCGGCTCCGAAGTTCCTCTTGAGGGGGAGCACTTTCCATGTTGCTGATGGTCATTCCAGCACAGTTGTCTTTGCCGATGATAATTCCGGCTCCGAAGTTCCTCTTGAGGGGGAGCACTTTCCATGTTGCTGATGGTCATTCCAGCACAGTTGTTGAGA
Source organism: Gastrolobium villosum (assembly GCA_032173675.1). Taxonomy (NCBI): domain Eukaryota; kingdom Viridiplantae; phylum Streptophyta; class Magnoliopsida; order Fabales; family Fabaceae; genus Gastrolobium; species Gastrolobium villosum. The sequence goes on along the minus strand of JAVKPL010006027.1, from coordinate 133,043 downwards.
TATATAGTCCCACATTGGTTGTATGTGCAACTAATGTGGAGTTTATAAGGCCTTGGGCACTCCCACCCTTTGAGCTAGCTTTTGGGGTGGTGTATCCCAAGGTTCTTTACATGGTATCAGAGCCTCGCCGTCCCCCACTTTCTCTTGTGGACTCTCTTAGCACAGGTAGGTTGGGCCTGTTGCATTATCCACTCTTCAAGCCCAATGGGCTCTCGTGTGAGGGGGCGTGTTGAGATATATAGTCCCACATTGGTTGTATGTGCAACTAATGTGGAGTTTATAAGGCCTTGGGCACTCCCACCCTTTGAGCTAGCTTTTGGGGTGGTGTATCCCAAGGTTCTTTACATGGTGGTCGATCAATGGCGGTCAACCCAACAGCTTCCCAAGGATCATTCTTTTCTGATGTGACAGATCAGTCTAAGCTGCAGTCACAGAGCATACTAAGAAAAACCCGAAAAAGAAATAACAACGAGAATCCCTCAAGGAGGGTGATATCTCTCTATAACCATATTGAAATTATGGAAAAGTGAACTAAGTTAAGCGGATTAAGATTCCTCTTGTTAGGCTCTAGATACCATGTTAAATATCCTTGGGAAGCTGTTGGGTTGACCGCCATTGATCGACCACCGTTGACTGCCGTCTCCGTTGACTTTTTTGATGACTTTCTGGCGACTTTTCTGACGACCCACTAGCGTCTTCGACGACCCACCTCCGTCTCCGGCGACTTTTCCGATTATGTGAAGCTTTTTTTTTTCATCTTCTTTCTTCCCAAGATGGACTATTTATTCTATTCATCGTCCTCTTGAGGGGGAGCACCTTCCATGTTGCTGATGGTCATTCCAGCACAGTTGTCTTTGCCGATGATAATTCCGGCTCCGAAGTTCCTCTTGAGGGGGAGCACTTTCCATGTTGCTGATGGTCATTCCAGCACAGTTGTCTTTGCCGATGATAATTCCGGCTCCGAAGTTCCTCTTGAGGGGGAGCACTTTCCATGTTGCTGATGGTCATTCCAGCACAGTTGTCTTTGCCGATGATAATTCCGGCTCCGAAGTTCCTCTTGAGGGGGAGCACTTTCCATGTTGCTGATGGTCATTCCAGCACAGTTGTCTTTGCCGATTATAATTCCGGCTCCGAAGTTCCTCTTGAGGGGGAGCACTTTCCATGTTGCTGATGGTCATTCCAGCACAGATGTCTTTGCCGATGATCATTCCGGCATCTTCCATGTTGATGTTCATTCCGACACCATTTTTAGCACATTGTTGATTTTTGGTTTCTCATATAGGAGATTTATTTTGATGTTATGTTACTTGGTCATTTCATTTTGTTGATGTAGCACTGTTGCTTTTGGTTCCTAATAGGAGTATTATTTATGTATCAAGCTTGTAGCATATGATCTATATGCTACAACTTGAGGGGGAGTGTTAAGAGTGTTAGTGTTAGAATAGTGTAGAAGTCCCACATTGTGTGTGTCTCATTGTATTCTTCAATTGGTTTGCTATATAATAGAACCAATGTTGTGTAGTTTAACACAACAAGGATTACCATCAATTCCTCTTGTATCTTGATATTTAACAATTTTGATAACCTCATGTGATATTAATTCTAGGGAATTATATTGGTTAATACATTAATCTCTTATCAAGCCTAATCATATCCACTTAGGCCTGATTGAGTTATACATCATTTTAATATATAAAGGGATCTTGTTGTATAAGTTTATATTATACGATGGTCACACCAAATAACTAAAAATGTTATAACATATGATATAAGCTTACACTATCAGGTCTTATACATCACACCAAATAGACCCTTAAGTCGGATTAAGTTATACATCAATTTGATGTATTAAGTGATTATGTTATATAAGCTTATACTATATGATGATGACATCAAACAACTAAAAATATCATAATATGTAATATATTATTATATTATCAGACCTTATGCATCGTATCAAAAATGTGATTAGCTTTTTTATTTGAATGTTTATCTCCCGAATGTTCATGTCAATCCTTTAAGTGATAGCACTTTCCTTTATTTTTTAATAGTTATAATTTTAATTTTGTAATAGTTTTTTTTGATAAATTTATCTAAATATATAGATGTGTAGTTTTTTACAAGCATTTAAAATTTTATTTTAAGTTTATGATACATGTACCGTGGTAAAGTAAATTTGAAACTTTTAATTTTTAATTTTTCCTATTTATCTCATCCTTTGACTATAATAACTTTAAGTTTATGATACATGTACATGCTTTATAAGATTTTAGTTTCCATAAAAGAAAATTGAAGGTTATATTTACCATTATTTCAAAATTATTATTTTTATTACATGTTTGGTTATGGTTGGATCAATTTAAAATTAACGGTTAGGAAATGATAAATTAATTGTCATTAATTTCAAATTAATCCAATGATAACCAAACATGTAGTAAGAGTGGTAAGTTTAAAATGATGACAAGTTTTTACCAAAAAAAAAAAAATGATGACAAGTATAACCCCCCGCAAAAAATGCATCTTCCTCAATGTTTTCAAATGAATTTTATTATATTTTATCAAAGGATTCATTTTTTCTGTGCGGATCCATATAGATAATTTGTCTATATTCAGTGTAAAAATATTAAACCTTTATTAAAATCATAAATAACTTCGACCATTTATTTGAATGAAAAAAAAAAAAAAAAAAAAAAAAACCTATATATAGCACTAGGTTAACTAGATAAATACAAAACTTTCTCGTTCACAGCCTCCTTTAGATATAGGAATATTCTTGATCCTGGCTAACAAGCCTTCCAAGGGATAACAATAGATATCTGATCACTAGGAGATATACTTATTTGCCATGGCTCTATATTTCAAATCGTGTTTTCCCTCCTTTAAACCTCACATTGTTGCAACCAAAACAGATTTTTCTCAAAGATTTAACCCTGTCAAATTTGATTATCTGCCTACTGCTAACAAGTGGAACATTGTTCAAGAAAACAAGTCTATCGCATGGATAAGCTCTGTATGTCCAAAGTTTAAGCACTTAAAAATCTTGTTAATCTTCTTTTGGTCAAAACTTGATAATGGTTTTACGTACCTTGGACTAACTCAGTTACTTTGCAGGATGATCTCAGCATTGAACACGCAAATAAATTGAAGGTACTTAAACATGTGCTCCGGAATGAGAAAAGTTCACTGCAAGGAATGTACATGATTGATGCAATGCAGCGCCTAAATATTGATTACCATTTCCAAGAGGAAATTGACTCATTTTTAAGGAGGCAATATGTTATTTCCACCAATAGTTGCGATGGCTATGGCCATAATCTTCATCAGCTTGCACTTTGGTTTCGTCTATTGAGACAACAAGGTCACTATGTACCTGCAGGTTAGTTTTTTTTTTGTTTTTTTAAATGAAATTTAAAAATTATTACTAATGAGACACTAAAAGGTTTATTCATTGGATAAATTCAGAGGTGTTTGAGAAGTTCACAGACGTGGATGGAAAGTTCAACAAAGAACTAGGTGGAAATATCAATGGAATGATAGAATTATATGAAGCCTCACAGCTAAGCATAACAGGGGAAGACATACTTGATGAAGCTGGAAAATTTAGTAGGCAGGTCTTGAAGGAAAGGTTGGGTGTCCTTGATGATCATGAAGCTAAGTGTGTAAGGAGTACCTTGGAACACCCTTTTCACAAAAGCTTGCCAATGTTCACCGCTAGAGATTTCTTTGGAGATTTCCATGGCATGAATCGATGGTTAGGTTCCTTAAAAGAAGTGGCAAAATTGGATTTCAGTTTGCTGCAACGCCTCCACCAGCAGGAAATTATTCAAATTTCGAAGTAATTCTTTTAACTTGATATGGGAGACTAGTTTATTTTGCCATTAATTACAAAGGCTAGTCCTCATAGTTCATCCTTTTTTTTGTTTTTTTTTTCTGGTAGATGGTGGACAGAACTTGGTTTAGCTAATGAGTTAAAGTTCGCCAGAAATCAACCACTGAAATGGTACATTTGGTCCTTGGCATGTCTCCCCGGTCCAACTTTATCAGAAGAAAGGGTTGAGCTCACAAAACCAATCTCTTTCATCTATATAATAGATGATATTTTTGATGTGTATGGAACTACTCTTGATGAATTAACTCTTTTTACGGAGGTTGTTTCCAGGTACATGCCAAGAACTTCTTACCTATATTATATTATTAACTCTGATGAAATCTCAAATTAGTTGGTAACCTGAAGCAATATAAGTGGGAGGATTGATAAATTCAATATCTTAAGATTTTAGGTTGAGATATGATATCAGACTCATTTAATGAGTTTGATCTAACTTAGTCCATTAGTAGTGGTCTCTGATTGATCACCTAAAGAGAGAGTTGGGCTTAGACTAGTCAAGTGTTTGGATAGAGGTGAGAAGAGGCTTCCGTTAAGAGGGAGCATATCAATGTTAACCTCACATTGAAGGGGGACATTAAACCTTAAAAGTTTTGAGTCTAGAGAGATGCTCCTCAGAGTTCTTGTATTTGGGTTGACCGGCCCAAATAATTTGGATTTATGGATATATGAAGTTGAAGATATCTTGATGTGTTGGATATATTAATAATATAAATCAATAATATCTTCACACATAAATTTAATAAGTGAAAATATAGTTATTTGGGTTCATATGGGATAGTCCTAATAGCTTACATTATATCTAGGATTTTCTAAGTGTTGGAGGTAACACTGTTAATGATTTATATTATATTGTGTGAATATGCTCCTGATGTAATACTTCAAGCACATCCCAAACTCTTCTCTCTCAATATCATAACCTCCAACATGATGAACATTGAAGAGATTCTATGATGTAATTTTTAAACAAAAAGAAAATAATAATTGGTTTTTGGTGAATGTAGATGGGATATCAGAGCTGCTGAGCAGCTACCGGATCACATGAAGATATGTTTCAAGGCACTTTATAATCTCACTAATGAAATCAGCTCCAAGGTCTATAAGAAAAATGGATGGGACCCTACTGACTCTCTTCGTTGGATGGTAAAAATTAATCAGTATCAAGAAAACTCACACAGCTTCTTTATTAGTATACAGTGTCATGATTATTACAGAATGTGATATAGATATATTGTTCATTTTCTGCAGTGGGAGAGTTTGTGCAAAGCCTTCCTCGTTGAAGCAAAATGGTTTGCTTCTGGAAACTTTCCAAGTGCTGATGAATACTTAAAGAACGGGATAGTTAGCTCTGGAGTGCACATTGTGCTCGTTCACATTTTCTTTCTTTTGGGTCAAGGTTTAACCAAGGAAAATGTTCAGATCATAAACAGAATCCCAGGCATTATTTCTTCCACAGCAACAATTCTTCGGCTTTGGGATGACTTGGGAAATGCAGAGGTAATGGATAATATAAGGTTTAAAATAATCTTATTAAAACTGGCCGGGTCATTGACCCGATCGAGGTATTGTGTCACTGGTTCAACCGCATAATCCGGTAATTATATGTAATTTTATAATTTATATTAAAAAATTATAAACATATTTAAATATCCAAAATAAAAAAAAATCAAATATTTTAATATAAAAAATAATAAATGACATTATTATCCAATAAAAGATCAAACAAAAATATAATGATCGTGATACGGGACTTTAGATTAAGAAAATGATATCTCTAACTATAAATCAAATCAAAATTTTCTAAATAGTGCATAATTGAGATAATATTAGTGTTGTAGGTATATAACTTATGTAATTTAATAAGCAAAAAAAATTCAAATATATCCATTATGATTTTTTTTTTGAAAAAAAAAACTTAATTTATTTTTTTGGACCGAACCGGGTCATCGATTAACCGACCGGATCGCACCGGTTCTGATGCATAATCGTTCCGTTGCTTGAACCGAACCAGTTATATAATCGGTTTACCGGTTCCCAGATTCACCTGGGATTTTATAACACTGGTTTAAAGTTTTTCACGTGGCAGTATCTCATACACGTATAAAGATACGCGGAGTAGATATAGAACCATATAAAAAGAATAAAAAAAATTGTTCCACACACAATTATGTATTAACAAATTTCTTTTATTTTATTTTATTTTTTTGATAAACTTTATTAACAAAATTTAAATAGTGAAGTAGTGTTGTAGTATAGCCACAAAAGCTGAAGTAAACAAATATCACGAATGCTCAAATCAGTACGATTCCAGTCAAGCCACAGGATGAGAATCTTATTCAGATACGAGCGTTATTTGTGTGGTCTCGGCGCCCCAAAAAATTTATTGGACAGGAGGAGAGAGAAAAGATAATTAAATTTTGTTTTTTTATCCAACTGTCACACTCTTGATAGAAAGATCACCAAACTCCTTGATCATTATAATTTTTTTCGTACGTCATTGGAAAAATAGTGAAAAGTTTATTTATAAATATTTTATGAATTTAATACGGGAAAAATGTCTCTGAAATTAGTGTAGATAAATTATTTATATTTATTCTCAAAATGAACATTTTGATTTTGATATTAAAAAATCTTAAAAAATTATAAATATAAAAATTATAATAACCCTAAAATAAATTAAAATTATAAAAATATCATAATTTTGGTGTCAAAATAATATAGTATTGGCTTACTAAATAACTTATCTCAAAAAGCAAATCTATTTAACATTTTTGTTTTTAAAGGACATGATTTTTGTCTTTTTAATAATTTTATATTATGTCTTAATGGTAAATATATAGTTATAATACAAAAAATGAATTCTTTTTTTACTTCTTACGTAAACCAATGTAACAGTGAATAGAAAAAAAAAACAATTTTTTGTATTAACTTTATATTTTATCAATAAAATATAGACATAATGTAAACTACTAGAAGATAAAATTATATTATTTGTGTGTGTAAAAGGCACACCTTTAATGTAAAACTACTAGAAGATAAAATTATATTATTTAAAAGGCACACCTTTTTTGTATAATTCTTTTTTTTTTTTTGATGCACTTTTTCTCATATTTTATGTTATGTGAAAGTTCTCCCAACTTTTTTTTAAAAAAACAATAAAAAAGAAAACTGAAAAAATGTCATTTTCGCCTCTTTTATAAAAAAACGTATACTCACAATTTTCATAGACAGAAGTAACATATTTTCGTATACTCACAATTTTTTTTATAATTTTATCAGTAATATTCTATTCAAGAGTGCATTATTAATTAGACATAGTGTAATTTGTAAACAAAAAATTTGTAAATATAATTTATTTATTTTTTAAAAAAATTTGCAAATATTGAAAGTTAGAATTTCACACTTCTATAAAGAAACTTTTCTAAGAATTTATGCAAAAACACCTGTCACCCTATTTTCAAACAGTGTATGTAGAAAAAGCGTTGGTACTAAAACAACATCAATGAGAAAATCTCAATTTGAAGCGTATACATGTCGATTAAGAAGGGAAAATCTATAAGAAAAAGGAAATAAATTATCAGATATCATTCTCATATGTTTTGTACATTTTTTTATGACTGAAGGATGAGAATCAAGAAGGCAATGATGGGTCGTATGTGAATTATTTATTGATGGAACACCAAGACTTGTCGTTGACAATAGCAAGAGAGCAGGTTATGAGTATGATCTCTGATTCATGGAAAAGCCTCAACCAACAGTGCCTGTTTGAAAGCACATTTCCTACAGCATTCACCAAGGCATCTCTCAATCTTGCCAGGATGGTACCATTGATGTATTGTTATGACGATAAGCATTCTCTTCCAAGGCTAGAGGAGCGAGTCCAGTCCTTGTTTTATGATAATGTTCTACTGTAGTACCATTGCATAAATCCCTCATGTATTCAGCTAATAAACAATTCAAGTTGTTCTTTACTTGTCACAGCTGATTCAGGGAAAGAGTTATTGCAATTGTAAAATGAGGACCGATATACTGACTACCGTTATTTTTTACTACCAGTTACTACTTTGTTAATCACCGTTAGATTATCATATTCATCAACGGTTATTATTAGTTTTAAATTTTCCAATCTCTCTCTTCTTTCTCAGCTTTCTCTTCTCCCCACTCTTTTAGTTTTCATTTCTTTTTATGTTTCGCGCCATAGCTCCGCCACCAACCACTATCACCGCTCCGCCACCGCCCTCCGTCACCAGCCCAACCGCACCACCCTCCTTTTATGTTTCCTGAAGAGAGTTACCCAAATCATTCAAAACCAATTATTTAAAAACCCAAGTCTTAAAGAATGCAAGAACACAAGTGGAAGAGAGTAATCCGGAACTGAAGTGGAAGCTACGTTTGGGAGTTGGACAGGACAACATTGCACTAGGACTCTCGCTCATGAAGTTTTCTCGGTCTTTCGAAACTTGAAAAAGATGTCTATATGTTTTTTCTTCTGTTATCTCTGACTTGTTTGTTCACTTTGCTTGAGCTTCTCACTAGTCACTATTTTACTTCCTCGACTTCATAAAGAGTTCGATTTCAATTGGGACCTTGTTCTAGTAATCATTGATAACCCTGTTGCACTTTCGAAATTTTTTTTAGTTCAGTTTCCTTCAAAAGAATTTGTGCGCCCTCTGATTCTGCTCTATCACCAGCCCAACCGCATCACCTTGTTGTGCTCATATTCCGCATTTTCAATAGGTGAGTGTTTTTGTTTTTGTATTTGACATTTCAATTCATTCTTGCAAGATGAGTTTTTAAATTTTGCAGAATTTTATGTTTGTACATTTCTCAAGCATTTGATTTTAATTTTCTGGTTTTGATATGCTCAAGCAATGGTCAGTTGAAGACAGAGAGAAGAGAAATGTAGTTGAAGATAAACTTTTACAGTTGCATTTTGGGAGCTCGAATCTCCAATCTGCAAAGGTTACTTTTTTATTTTTATTTTTTTAATTTTGTTCTTTCTTTCTTTTTAGATTTTTCTTAAATTTTTTGTTTGCTTGCGATATGAATCCATCTTTCTAAATATTCTGAATTCGTTCAATCAACTTAAAATCATTGGTCTATTGATGCTACAGTGTCGCACATTGCATTATTTTCGTTTCTATAAATACTGATTTTGCTTCTTCTTTTTTTCATTTTCAATTTCGATAATCAATTATTTTAGGTATCTGGCGACCTTGGAAGCATGGATGAAGATAATATAAATTCTGCAAACTTCAATGAGAATGAAGATAATATAAATTATGCAAACTTCAATGAGAATGAAGATGACATGCTTGATAAACTGGGAGATGATATATTGAATGAACCAATTAACAATATGTCAAATAGTATTGTGTTGACGCCGACAAAGAATATTGATTGTTTGATTGAGGTTGGAATGGAATTTTCTGAACGAAAAGATATATTAGACTTGTACACAACATTTGCTAGGACAAGAGGTTTTGGAGTTCGGGTTAGAACAACTAAGAAGAACTACATCAAGGTAACATGTGCTAGAGAGGGTTTTGCAGAACAAAAAAAGAAGAAGAAGTGTTGATCAAGTTTCTCACGGTAATTTGATAAGGAGGACATCATCACGCATAGGGTGTGAAGCTTGTATTAAGGCTTGTACAAATGAAAAAATAAAATTGTGGAGAATTACATATTTTTCTGACAACCATAATCATGGTTTGGTTTCTCCAATGAGTGTTTCATATCTGAGATCACATAAAAAAATGCCTGTTGCTGCAAAATCATTGATAGAAAAATTCAATGATTCGGGTTTGCCCATCGGAAAGGTTGCCACTATCCTTAGAAGCAATGATGTATTGTTTGATAGTCGAGATTGTTATAATCACATGAAAAATGTGAGAAAGAAAATATATGATGCAGGGGATGCACAAGCTGTGTTACATTATTGTGTTAAACAAAAGACATTGAATCCAGACTTTTTTTATTCCATCAAGTGTGATGAAGATGATCGCATGGAAAGCTTTTTTTGGATTGATGCAAGGTCTAGGCAGGCTTATGAGCTTTTTGGGGATGTCATCACATTCGACACAACATATAGGACTAATAAGTACTTCATGCCATTTGGACCTTTTGTTTGGGTAAATAATCATTTGCATTCAATCTTGTTCGGATGTGCTCTATTAAAAGATGAAACCGAGCAAACTTTTGTTTGGCTATTTGAGGAATGGCTTCGAGCAATGAATGGGAAACATCCGATTGCCATAATTACTGACCAAGTACATTCAATTTGATTTCATTTTATTGAGTTGTTTTATACATTACTGATTGCATACTTACACATGTTATTGAATTTGTAGGACATGGCAATTAGCAATGCGGTATCCAAAGTTTTTCCAAAAGCCAAACATCGATTTTGTTTGTGGCATATTATGAAAAAAATTCCAGAGAAGTTTTCCCATGTTTATCATGAGCATGCATCTTTTGGTAGTCAAATACATCAGTGTGTTTGGAACTCCAAAAGCATTGAAGACTTTGATGATAGATAGAATCATATTCTTGTAAAGTATGGTCTTGATGGAAATGAGTGGTTGCATACACTCTATTCAATTAGATCCTCTTGGGTACCAATATTTAACAGGTCCACTTTCTTTGCTGGTATGAACACTACCAGCGGAGTAAAAGTATAAATTCATTCTTCGATGGTTTTGTTACAGCTGGTACAACATTAAAAGAATTTGTGGAAAAATATAATCAAGCTGTAGATACTCGCTACGAGTCTTTCAGAAGGGAGAACTTTGAATCTATGCACAAAGGAAGGCGTTTGGTATTGAATATGCCATTGGAGAGATATTAATCTAAAGAATATACCTCTAATATTTTTGACAAGTTCAGCAAAGAGATTTGTGATAGTTAACAATACTCTATGGAGAAACTTGGAAATGATGGAGAATGGGTTACCGATAGAGTTTTTAATATGGAAGATATAGAAAATTCTGCAACAGTGGAGATAAAGGTGGATGATAAAAAAGCTAGGTGTTCTTGTCAATATTTTGAATTCATGGGAATCTTATGTAAGCATATTCTTGCTATTTTTTTGTTGAAGGTGTTTATCAAATTCCTGAGCATTTCATTTTGTACCGTTGGAGCAAGGAAGGAAATTATATACTAAGTTCATACAATGACACATGTTTTTCTCCTGGAGACGAACTCCTTCAGAACCTTCAGCTAAGCTCTAAATTATCTAGACTTGCTGAGCTTGCAAAAAGGTCACACAAGGCATTTAGAATCATTGATGATGGTGTTGACTCTCTTGCTGCGTTTGCAGAAAAGTGTTTAATATCCGAGGAGAGTGAGGGTCTAGAGGATTTCAACTTACATTCTTTGGATTCTCAACTCGAAGAGTCTTCCATTATGAACTTGAAAGATCCTAACATTTCACAAACTAAAGGCCGTAAAAGGATTCAAAGTGGGATTGAAGAAGCATCAAAGCATACTAATATATGTGGACAATGCAAGAAACGAGGACATAATAAGCGTACATGCAAAGAAAAAAATGGAACTGATGTTGAAGGGCCAACTATAGCATTTTTGCCAGTTGCTTGCATTAGAAGGGGGAACTAGAAGAAATATAATTTTGAGGTGTGCATAAATTATGTTTGTATGCTAAACTACCATTTAGCTTATGTATGTTTGCTGAGATGCAAAGCTGTTCCTTTTTACCCTCTTTTTATTTTATTTGCAGACTAGCATTTGCTTGTCATTCCTTTCTTGGTGATAAATGATGTTTGGTCTATTTAGTCTATCATATTTCTCTAGGTTGTGTTTTCTTTGGCCTAATGCTTCATCTTGCAGGTAGGTACTTTGCTTTATGTAAATTCAAAGATTTTTTGATAGATTTAACTATCTGACTTTTATTTCTTTTTGTGTTTGTTTAGCTAGTGGGAAAGAAGCCAAATTTGGTGCCCTAATAGATGGCCATATGTTTGAGTGTACAACTGGTCTCTCAAGGATGTATGGAATTTATCTTTTGCTGTCCATGCATACTGTTATCAGATCTTGACATGAGAGACTGAGTGTTGTTTGTAGGCTTCTCAACTCACCCACATATTCAGTACTTGATGATTTTGGGAAGAAATTGTTAAAGTTTTTTATTATGTACAGTGGATACATTTATATGGTGCCACTGTTTTTGTATAGCTAAAGTGGTGGATGAAGTTTGTATTATGAATGACTTCCAATGGATAATGCAGTCGTTGTTTATGTAAATTTATTTTTTGTAGATGCTGAATTAGAGGGATTATTTTGTGCTCTTCTCCACTATTCTTTATGGCATTTGATTCTTATTATTTTATCCAATACAGAGATGAAATTAAATGAAATGAGTCATAATCTCATTGTAACAATCTCATTAACAATAACAATTTTGAATTACAATATTTGAATAAATAAAAATCACATTTGATAAATAACATTGAATCTCATTGGTTGTCCTTAAATCCACTAAATCTGTTTCAACAATTAGCCATATGCATCAGGAAAAATCATCCATGTCCATCTCCAAATAACAATCAGCTTTGTGCATATCCAAAATCAGCCATGTACATCTCCAGAAATAACCTTGTGCATCTCAAAAAATCATCCATGTGTAGCACATAACTACTATAGGAGAGTAGCCATGAAATTTTGAATTACTCTTTGAAAAGAAGTAATACAATTCTGGCAATCAGATTCAGCAAAAATGTGAAAGAAACTAGAGTCCCTCAATAAAGTAGCCCTAACCGCAAGCCAGATGCTTTAGCAACTGAGACATGGATCAGATTCATCTGTTGTATTGGCAGGTCCAGCATCAACCAGATTTGATGTTGCACATGAAGATTGACAACAAGCCAACTTGGGAGCTCTTTTTGCATCTTCTTGGACAAAGCAACGGTTAGCAGTTCTCTCCCACAGAGCCCTCGCTTCTGCTGCCCCCATCACTCATCTATTCTTTCTTCATAATTTCTGAGCAAAACTAGAATATTAGAAGTTAAAAACATCTGAATCCATTTAAAACGATTTATTAATTATGCTTGACAAAGCCAAAACTATGAAATCACAAAGAAGATAGCCTGTAAATCTGTAATTAGTTGACCACCAATGCACTTCTGACAAAAAAATAAATAATAAAAACAAAACATTGAGATGCATAACTTGGTACGACTGCTCCACATATATCAAAAGAGATTAAAAAAAAGATAATGATTTTAGTAAAAAAAAATTGGCCAAAATTTTCACAGAACTTGGTACAGAGTCAGATTTTGGGATTTCTACATACACTTACAAGATTATGCACCAAGTTTAAAGGGGCAGAGAATAGATAACATAGAAACTGAAAACTCTCTTGCATGGAAGTACCAGGCCAAGGCTTTTTTAAGTAAAAAGGCTTATCAAAACAGATCCAAATGGTCAAACCCAATCATAACAAGCATAAAAAATCAATCAGCGCCAGAATGAAATTAGAAACAAATACATAAAATAGAATATAAAGTCCACAAATTTTGAACCCCCAGAAGACAATAATCACTCATACCGATAATCATAGAAAAGATGCAAAGAAACCTTGGCATATGAACAGTTTAAGACCAAAACAGTATATTATCAGAGAAAAAAAGAAAGAAGAGAAAACATAGAAGGATTGAGTGAACGAACCAAGAGAGAAATTTGCACATAGTGGGCAAGCCTGGATCATGGTTAATTGATGGAAAAGAAGGGCATAAGATAGAAATCCAAGAAAATCAGAAACAGTAATGAATGAAGGAGGAGAAGGTGATGACGCTTGTGAAAGAGCATGGCTGTCGGTCGCAGAGGGTGGTGCGGTTGGGCTGGTGACGGAGGGCGGTGACAGTGGTTGGTGGCGGAGCTGTGGCGCGAAGCATAAAAAGAAATGAAAACTAAAAGAGTGGGGAGAAGAGAAAGCTGAGAAAGAAGAGAGAGATTGGAAAATTTAAAACTAATAATAACCGTTGATGAAAATGATAATTTAACGGTAATTAACAAAGTAGTAACTGGTAGTAAAAAATAACGGTAGTCAGTATATCGGCCCTCTTGTAAAATTAGATGTTATGGGACTGTTTGACACCCAAGTAACGGTTACTAAGAAAAATGCTAAAGGCACAAAAATCATAATAAAAATCTTTTCATACAATAATGTACCATATTGAACTAATTTTACATTTCCTTTTTTTAACAATTATTCTTAGGAAAAAAGTGTTTGTCTTTTTAAATAACATAATTTGTGTCATTTTATTACTTTTATTTTTTTTGTCCACTCTCTCTTTCATTTTATCTATCTCTTTCTCTCACTTAAAATGACACAACTTTACATCCTTTAAAATTACAGATATTTTCCCCTTATTCTTATATATACACTCAACGTTTCTATTATTTAGATATTTGAAGTTATTGCTCATCCTTACTTTAAAAAGAATTATAATGGGTAAGACTCTTCAACGCCTTTAATTATTTTTTGGAGAACTTATCGATGACAGTGCAGTATACAAATATTGGGACATATTGATTGTTAGCATTGGGGTACAATGGTGCTTGTGCTTGTGCACTAGGCTAAAATATCTTCAGCTGCAACGTTTCGTCTGCGGTCAATTAATTAATGTTTATACGATAGAAGTAGGGTTGTTTAAAAGAACCAAACTCATCCATAACCAAAATCGCTCCACATCTTAAAAATTGGTTATTTTTAAAAATCGATTTCATATGAAACCAAATTTTATTTTATGAACTGGTTATTTACCAAATCATAAAATTAATTGGTTATCCATGGTTATCCATAATCAAACTACTCTACAATTAAAGAACAAGTAAGTATTATCTTTTATTATGCATATTATATTAGTCAATGGACTCAAACTTTCAAATAATAAACTAGCAAAAAAAGTTAAGCAGCTTAAGTAAATAAATAATTTTGTCCGATGAGATTCTGACAATTATGTCAAGTAGTATCTCTCATCTAGCCTTTTGTCATGCGATGCCTCAGCATCAATACCTACTGTACCTGAAATGGTAATCCCCATAATATATGGTGAGATAATATAATTACCTCAGTAAGGTAGGGACCCTTTGAGGGCTCCTCCAACCCTAAGCTCACTTTCGGCTTAATCACAGTATATAAAATATTCATGCATGCATCAAATATATGTATGCCAATGTAGTGTGCAAATTGTAAATCCTATTGGCCAGAGAATATAACAAGTACGCATTATGCAAGGAAACATCGCCTTGTAACATACCGTATAAGGAAGCATTGTCTCATATTATGCATAAGAAAATACTGTCTTATGCCTCACAAGGAAACACCGTCTTGTGTGGCACACATACAGACATACATACATACATATACATGCAACATATAACAAGTCATATCCACATATCATATAAAAGTACCATCCTCCTCGGAGCCTGGTGGAACAAATGGGGGTTAAAAGCTTACCTGGCAAGCAATATCCTCCAACAGATCTCTTGTGCATAGAGTCACAATCACGATCTCTCACAAGGTCACAGCCTAGTCCCAAGATTTGAAGACAATTAGTACCTAACTAATCTATCACATTCAATTTTCAAGACTACACATACAAGACACCTACACTTGATTTTGAGTCCGATTTATCAAAGTGTTCTAAATGGCTATTTTATAATTTTTCCTTTTACGGGAACCAATCTCAAGCATGTTTAACAAAGGAAGCCATATCAAAATCACTCTTTAACAATCCATACCATTAAATCTTGAATTCACTATTCATCAAAACCTAAAATTCTTAAAATATCATGGAAACAAGAAAAGATAGGTGATTCCTTACCTCAATGTACCCAAGAATGAAGGGGAAAACTTACTTAAGCTCCCATGGCCTCAAGCTCCATCAAAATCCATCTTTTTTATGAAACCCGAAATCTTAGGTGAAGAAGAACTCTCTCTCTACAATAAACCCCACATGAAAATATGGGTACCAATGAGTTCATCTCGAAATTTCTCACAAGTTTGACTTTGGAACCAAGTGATTTAGAGGTCTCTAGTTTTCTATGATTCTTGGAAGATTTCAATCAAATTTATCTTTTCTATTCTTGTCTGTTCAACGTCCGCCAGAAGAAGAAGTTTTGAGGGAATTTCGGCACTTTTCACTTACACAAGTTAAGTGATCAGATTTAATTGGATAAAGACTTATCTATCTAGTCACCTCTATTCATTACCAAACTTTACCCAATGGACTAGAATATTTTTCTAGTCATGTTTCTATTTTTACTTTTACCTTTTGGGTAATTTTGCATACCCGTATTTTTATCCCTTAACTATCATTTTTAACTCATTTTTTTCTCCAAATGTAATTTTATTTCTCTTTCTTATACTCCCCTTTTAATTATTCGTCAGTATTATAATAAAATTATTAATTAATAATTAAATCCACAATTTAGATGTGAGGATTATTATATAAGCAACCATAATTAAAGCTACCTATGCATAGGGGTGCTACACAAACCAGGGGCCTTTGGCTCGGCTCGTGAAGGCCTGAGCTTACATGTCTAAAATTGGTTGTTGTAACCTGGCTTAGACTTGTATAAAAGCTCGTTCAATAAAAAGGCTTCAGGCTTTAATTCAGAAATTCGGCCTTAGAGCCTCCCAGGCTGGCCTAGTATATAAATATTTATTTTATATTTTTTATGCTACTTGTAATAGCCCTCTCTCATCAATTTATTTCACCTCATTTTATTAGTTTAACAGAATTTTTGAATGATTTTGTTCTATATTATGCTGTTTGGATATATATTGAATTTATGAATATTAACGGAATCACTAGTGCTGTTGATTGTATATTCTGTTTGGATAAATTTTTGTTGTCTTATTTATTTTAAACAGGATAAATCATGCTTTAATTTTTTATAAATAAGACAGGTCACATGCTGATAATTATATTCATAACAGGTAACAGGCTTGGTCAGAGTGACACATTTGAATACAGGCTTAGCCTTTTTATACCAAAGTTGAGCTCGGCTCGCCCCCTTACCACCCCTACAGTATGCATGTATAGCTTCATAAATTTCACTTTAAATTTGAATCACATAATCGTAAAACAATAATTTCTAAAAAAATAAAAATTTGAGGTCAATTCTTTGTTTATGTTAGTCTTTGCCGTCTCCGTTACTTGCGAAAGCAACAGATTGTGAGATGCTCTATAGCTTTGCCGTTACATATTGACAGAGAAGTTGGTGTTTACATGCAAAATATCACATAGATGTTGTTTTCGAACACTGGTGAAATCTTTGGTAGTTTTCAGAGCAATATGTACTTGAAATAGAGTAAAATGTGTCGTACGTAGTGGAAGAATCGAAAGAATAGACCCTCTGATAAACCAAAACAAAGATATCTCTTCCAGCATGTGAAAAGTTATGTATCCATGTGATGATGGCCTACAACACTGATGTTATATACCAGTGAAGTCGCGGCTTTGCGATGATTGTTGCATATATCACTCCAAATAAATGGTAGTTAAAGAATAGTTGTTTTCATCCAATAAAAAAGAGAGTTGAAGTTTTAGGATACTAGAGAACATTTGTCAGTTTTCAGAAAAAAAAATTAAGATGTAGACAAATGCATTGTTGTTAGAGTGACGTACACTGGCGGAGCCACCTTGGGGTGCACTTCATCCGGGTTAAATTTTAACAAATTGTATTTATTATATATAGTTATATAATTAATTATAATTTGACTCAGTCTAAAATTATAATTTGGCCCAGACTAAAAATTTTAATTTGACCCTATCAAAAAATTAAAATATATTTGGTAAGATATTTGGGTAGGTTATATTAAGTTATGAGGCAGGTTATATTTACAAACTTTTTTGTTTACAAACTACACTATATTCTCCCGGGAGAATACAAACTTTTGCAAACTACACTATGTTCTCCCGGGAGAATATAGTGTAATTTATAAAAAAAATTCCAAAAAAATTATAAACGGATCCTGTCCCTTAAGTTATTTGTTCCATTTTCATTTATATAAAAAAATGAAAATATATTCAATAAAATTAAAACATATTTAATAAAATTATAATTCTTTTTAATGCTTCTAAGTGTTTAATATTTAATATAATTTAAACATATTATGATATGAACTAAATAAAATTAAGAAAAAAAAGTACACATGTAATTTTTTGGCCCGGGCTCCGCCACTAGTGACGTATAATCGTACCTAAAAACTTATACCTAGGCTATTCCTCGATTAACCACACAATAAGAGATAGTGATTAATAATTAACTCGATCGTCGGTTAATTAAGTTTAACAAGGCATATATTTTTTGGGATATATTTTTCTTATGTTGTACGAAAAAAATTATTTCATGTTGTAGAAATAAAAATATAAGTGGGACCCATAGGTAAGAGGAGAGAAAAAAAAGTGGTGGGACCCAATCCCTTTTTGTGTGTGTAAAAAGTTATTTAAATATAACCTATATTTTTTAGGGTAATTTATTACTGTTGGATTTGTAGCAGTAATGCAGCCACAGATAAAACAATACAATTAATAAACATGATCTCTTGCGGTTGTTGATTTCCGTTGAGAAATTATGTACCAACAATTAATTAACAAATAGGCTATATGATGATGCCTTCCATGGATGTTATATCAGTGAGATCTATTACCTACTAAATGTTACACTAATTAAATCATGTTTCCATTTTTAATGTTTAATCATGGAAAAAATATTTTTAAAGGTTGAGATTCTGTGTGGTTTCAAAATCCAAAAAAAAAAAAAACTGTGTAGTATTTTGATTCATCTTGGGTTAGTAACAAAAACATGAATTAATTTTAAAAATGAATTAAGAAGAAGTTGGTTTGGAAGCTTTTTCGTGGGTTATCTTATCATCATATCATTTGTGTTTATCAAATAATAGATTAGATTTTTTTTAGGGGATTAGATATTTTACTTGTCTTTTTTGCATGTCTACTCTTTTCAACACTATTGTATGAGATTCTGATCTCATCTAATAGTGAATCTTAGTTGAGATTCTGATTTAATAGTATTGAAAAGGAGTATATAGAGTAAGTATAAAAAAGTAGGTATAATATCCTATAATTTTTTTAGTTATATATAGTTTTGGAGGAAAATATTTATTATTTTAAGAGTAAACACCTTTTTTGGTCTCTGACAATATCCACGAAATCCTTTTTAGTCCCTGTCAATAAAAAGTACCAAATTGGTCCCTAAAATTATGAAAAAAGGACCAAGGAGTACTTATTACAATTGACAGAAGGACTAAAGTGGTCATTTTTCATAATTTTAGGTACCAATTTGGTCCTTTTTTATTGCTAGAGACTAAAAATGATTTCGTAGATATTGCTAGGAACTAAAAAGGATATTTACTCTTATTTTAAAGTATATAATTTTGTTTATCTTAAGTGAAATGACCCTAGTGGTTTTTTTTTAATCTTTGTATTGTGAAAGAGAGAATTATTTAAAGGAAAGAAGCCGCCAGCCTAGCAATCAGAACAGTGTTAAGAAAACACAAACTGGCCTCAAAAAATCTACCAACAAAGTCAGCTATAAACCTAAAGGGAAAAGGAAAACAAAAACCTTTGTTTTCATGTCTGAATCTTCCCTGACAGGAAAGAACCCAAAGATTTCAGAGCTCCCTTCATCCAACAATTCTACAAGTTCGACCAATCAGAGTAATGGTTTCAATTCCCCTTCTAGTGGAATAGAAAAGGACCTCTGTTCTAAAATTTCTGCTACAAATATAAATGGTAACGATGACTCATCTCCTACCAACACTAGGTGTGTGGTGGATACCATTGCTTCGGACATGGAAATTACCAAGACCAGTAGTGTTGAATATTCCAGGGAAGCTGTGCCTCCGGATAGAGGATCAATAGTCAGTATGGAAATGGAGAACAACAAGAATGAAGATGCTTTGGAGCATGTGAATGAGAGTGCCCAGGTCCTCTGTAATTCTGGATCCACTCTAGTATCCCAATGAACTGCCTTGTATGGAATTGTAGGGGTGCTGCAAAAAAATTCCTTTAAAACATTCCTCAGAAATTTCATCAGGAAGCATAAGGTTAGACTGGTAGCCATTTTGGAACCTAGGATCAGTGGAGCTATTGCCAAGAAGAAAATAAAGCAACTAGGCTTCAATCAGTTTGTGATGGTAGATGCAATTGGCTTTTCTGGTGGCATTTGGCTATTATGGAAAGAAGACCTGTTTAAAATTTCCATCTTAGAGAAGTCAAATCAGTATATTCATGTTTCTTGTTGTATTGATCAGGGGAACTTTTTTTGCCTAACAGTGGTTTATGCCAATACTAGAGAAGAGAACCGGGAGGAACTCTGGCTCGACTTAAAGAGAATCAGTGGTAGCATGGTGGAGCCTTGGATCATGATGAGAGATTTCAATGAGATAGCTTCAATTAAAGAGAAGAAAGGGGGAGCTCCTGTTAATCTTGCAAGATGTCAGAATTTTGCTTCTGTCCTTAATGATTGTAATATGTTGGACCTTGGCTGTAGAGGCTCAACTTTCACATGGAGGGGTCCTAAGTGGCTTCACCTTGATAGAGTTTTTAAGAGGCTGGATCGAATTTGTGCCAATGCAGCTTGGAGAACATCCTTTGGGGAGGCTCATGTTCAGTCCTTACCTCGTCTTAATTCTGATCATAACCCTCTTCTTTTATCTCTCTTCCCTAAAGAGGATAATTGGAAAGAAAGACCTTTCAAGTTTCTGGTGGCTTGGCAGGAACATTGTACTTTTCCCTACTTCTTAAATGATGTCTGGGACCCTCACTAAAGATCACCCAAAGTTTGAACAATCTGATCAATCCCCTTAAATCCTGGAATAAAATGGTCTTTGGTTGTATTCATGCGAGAAAAGAGTACTTGATTAAGAGAATTCAGGATAATCAAGACAACAATGCCACTCAAACGGATCACATTCAAGCTGATTTAGATAAAGCCCTCCAGGAAGAGCTTAATCGGGTGATGGATCAGGAAGAAGAGTTATGGTTTCAAAAGGCAAGATGTAAATGGATAGAAGATGGTGACCGTAACACTAGGTACTATCACACTACCACTATCATCAGAAGAGCCGGAAATAAAATTCTCGAACTTAAAAACGATGAGGGGCAGATTGTGAGGGATGAAGAAAATCTTATCATGCTCATTCATTCTTTTTTTAACAAGTTATTTACTGAAGAAGATAATTGTAGACCTTAGGTAGCAACCACCAACAACTGGCTGGCCCTAGATGAAGCTGAGATTGTTGTCATGCAGGAACCTATCTCTGATTCTACAATTAAAGAGGCTTTTTTCTCTATGAATGCCCTGAAAGCCCCTGGTCCTGACGGCTTCCCAGCCTTATTCTTCCAAAAGAACTGGACAATTTTAAGGGACCAAGTTACTAAATGTGTGAAACAGGTTTGGAGCAAGCCTGCTGAGGTTAGATATCTAAACAAAACACTACTAGTACTTATTCCCAAGATAGCCAGACCTGAAAAAATATCTCAGTTCCGTCCAATTGCTCTTTGTTCAGTGTTATACAAAGGTATTAGTAAGATTATAGTGGGGAAGTTGAAGCCTCTACTGAATAAACTCATCTCTCCTCAACAAGTTAGCTTTGTCCCCAACAGACAAATTCAAGATAACATTGTTATTGCCCAGGAAATGGTTCACTCAATGAGTAGGATGAAGGGCAAAAGAGGTTTTCTCACTATCAAGATAGGCTTAGAAAAAGCCTATGACCGAATGTCTTGGCAGTTTATTCATAAAGTTCTGTCTGAGATTAACATCCCGGAGTCCTTGATAAACCTGATCATGCAATGCATTTCCTCTACAACTTTGGGAATTCTTTGGAATGGATCTAAAGCTGGAAGTATCTCCCCGAGTAGAGGCCTGAGACAAGGTGACCCTATATCTCCCTACATCTTTGTTCTTTGTATGGAGAAGCTCACCCACTTAATTACTGACTCCATTGAGAACAAAGACTGGAAGCCAATGAGAGCTGGTAAAGGTGGTCCAAACATCTCTCACCTCCTTTTTGCTGACGATCTGTTGCTCTTTGGAGAAGCCAGTGCTGAGCAAATCAAGATAATCACGGGCTGTCTTCATACTTTTGGTGATATGTCCGGTCAGAAGGTGAGCAATCCTAAATCTAGTATCTTCTTCTCCAAAAATGTCACAGCAGATGTTGCTAATTCAATTGTGGAAATTAGTGGCTTTTCCCACACCAAGAATTTAGGCAGATATCTGGGCTACAAAATGAAACATGGCAGAACTAATAAATCTCACTATGGGGAAATAATGGACAGAGTCAATTCTAGGCTTCAAGGATGGAAAAAGCAGTGCCTTTCTATGGCAGGGAGAGTTACATTGGCTAAATCAGTTATTTCAGCAATTCCCATGTTCCATATGCAAAATAGCCTTTTGCCTATAGGAGTTTGTGAAGAGATCGAAAAGATTCAAAGGAATTTTATCTGGGGAGACTCTGATACTCAAAGGAAGAATCATGCCATGGGAAGGGAGCAACTAAATCTTCCAAAAGATCAGGGGGGCTTAGGAATCATTAACATGAGAAAGCAGAATGAAGCTTTCCTTCAAAAGTGTGCTTGGAATATTACACAATTTCCATCTCATCTTTGGGGACAGGTTCTAATTGCGAAATATGGGAGGAATAAGGACTTCCTGAAGGAGGTTGTTTGTAAATCATACGATTCTCATTTGTGGAAAAGCCTTTGTAAGGTCTGGCCAGATATGTTGAACAACACAATTTGGCAGATTGGAAATGGTAGGAAAATTGACTTTTGGAAGGATAGTTGGGTTGACAATGGCCCTAACCTCCTCTCTCTTGTTCATACTACTCCTCCAGCTGATGTTATTGATTACAAGGTAAACCATAGTGCTTTTCTAAATGGGGAGGGCTGGAATTTGCAATTCTTACTAAACCATCTTGATCAAAATGTGGTGAATAAAATCCTAGCTATTCCGCACCCTGAGGAAGTAGCAGGAGAAGACAGAATTACTTGGAAAAATTGGAAGTCAGGTCAATCCTTTGTCAAACTCGCGTACTGTAATCAAATGAGCTTAAATATAGCTCCTTCCAACATTTGCTGGGACCGAATTTGGGGCTGGAAAGGTAATGAAATAATAAAATTCCTTATGTGGAAAATGCTACATGGAAGAATGCGAACTAAGGAAAGAACAACTAAGTGGAGTGGTCTATCTAACTGTTGCCCTTTCTGCCCTGATAAGGTGGAGAGCCATTTGCATGCTTTCAGGGACTGTGTCAAGGCAAGGAAGATTTGGCTCCTTCCCCTGTTTCATCCTCTCCCTTTAGGCTTCTTTAACATAGACTCCTGGAGTGAGTGGCTATCCTTTAATTTAAACTTTTGCAATCGGCCTACTAGAGATAGGAGAGATCCTTTCTTTACTGTTTGTAACTCCTTGTGGACTTGGAGGAATAGAGAACTCCATGAAGAGGGGTATAAGAGACCTGAGAATCCCACTACTATCATAACTGGTTTAGTAGAAGATTTAAGGTACTGCAAGCTTAGAAACAAGAAAGGTTTGCTCAAAAACCCTCCCTCCCCGTCCCCCTCTATTTGGACTGCCCCAGATCAAGGGTTCCTTAAACTTAATGTTGATGGTGCTGTGATTGAAGATAGAGCTGCTTGTGGGGGCCTTATGAGGGATTAGTGTGGTAATTGGATGGAAGGCTTCTCCATTTTTCTTGGCTCCTGCTCCCCTTTGTTTGCTGAATTCTGGGCTATCTTCCATGGTTTGTCTTATGCCTGGAAACAAGGTTGGAAAAGAATTATTTTGGAATCTGACTCTTTACAAGCTTTAAGCCTTCTTACCAATAGTGGTAATGATACGCGAGAGCTTCCTTTGGTAGCTAAGACTCGAGTCCTCCTCCGGAAAGATTGGACTATTTTGTTGAAATGGATCCCGAGGAAGTGTAACACGTGTGCAGACTGGTTAGCAAAATAGGCAGTGGATGATTCTCATGGCCTTAATGTTTTTTCATCCCCTCTTAATGGCATTATTAATCTGTTGGCTGCAGATCTGCTGGACCCTGGAGCTGTTTTCTGATTTTTAGGAGTCCTAGTCTTTTGTTTTTACTGTTCTGTTGTCTTTTGTTTCCGTCTTTTTCATTTTCCTGTGTTCTGTTATCTTTTGCTTCTGTTTGTTTTGGGGCTATGCCCCTTGCTGTTACCAAAAATAAAAATAAAATTAAAATTAATACAAAATTACTAAAGCTAATTTTCTAACCACTATTTTAATGCCTTTAGATGGTGAGCCATAAATCCTTTTTACAACTTTGCTTTTATTTAAGGGAAAAGTGTTTGTCATTCTAAATGACACAATTGGTGTCGTCTTGGGAGATCACGGTGGCGAGGGTTTGTCTCTCTGGGAGGCTCTTCCCACCATTGCTGTCGTCGGAGGACAGGTACGGTATCCTCCGTTTCTCTTCTTTTGATCTCCAATACGTTCAAAACTGTAAGTGGCTGCTTTTTGTTTTATGGAAAATCAGAGTTCAGGGAAATCTTCAGTGTTGGAAAGTGTGGTCGGAAGGGATTTTCTGCCTCGTGGATATGGTAATCCTCACTTTCTGTTTTCACTTGTTATTTATCGAGATCTCTTCAGCAATGTAGTTCAGAAATACCATCCAGCTTGAGTGCGTACTGTTTAACAAGTATTTTAAAGCTTAGATTATTTATCCGGGAACACCCTTCCCTACTCGGATAAATAATTCAAACATTTTTTCAGATTTAAAAAATATATCCGGGTAGGTAATAAATTTCAAAATATATCCGGGTAGGGAGGTGTGTATCTGGGTAGGCTTTATGGTCAATGGTCAAATATGAACATATTGATGTTATATTTTTTGAAGAGGTTAAATTTTTGAAATAATTTATAAATAAGATCAATTTGATAATTAATTATTAAAAAAAGCTATAGTGGTGAAAAAGCCCATTGACGCAGATTTAGGTAAGGAAGATAGAAATGAGATTGGGTCAGCATTGCTTGATCGACAAATTTTCACGTGCACTTGAAACCAATTGGCCAACATGCCCTTTCTGAAAAGCACTCGACATATAAGTTATCGACACCACATAAATGGCACAGAATTCCAAATATCTAAGGAGCCAAAAAATCATGAGTTTTATAAGAGTTATGTTTTAAAAAAATAATTGTGTTATGTTATAGAGATTCATTTTACGTACCATAATTTTTTTTTTTTCCTTCAAAACGTACGAGTCCCATAAAATATTATGTGTAGAAAATTTTATGTGATCATATTAAATAATAAATGCAAATCCTACCAAATGAAAGAGGTGGAGAGAAACAGGAGAAAAGAAGAAGAAGGTGACATTACATTGGAACCCTACCAAATGGTTGACAACGACAACAGGTTAAAATATCAACTTTTTTTTTTTTTAAAAAATAGTTTTTTTTTTCGTATGAAAATTTATATTAAGAAATTTCATGTGCTCCAACATTATTAAAACTACTTGGTACATATCTATTTCAATTTATTTCTTAAACTAATTATTTATGAAGTAAATTAATACAAAGATGTAAATAATTTGTCACAAATTATTTTATCACAAATGACAGCCTTTGAGAATGTACTATATGTGCCCAGTTCAAACATGAAGCAGTGACTTGACTTGTTCCCGTAGAATGGAGAGGCTTGGATTTCTACGATAATGATACATTAGAGGTACCATTCTTGCAGCATTGAGGCAAAAATTGTTAAATGATGATGAAAATGAGTTTGGGGTCAGGATTTCTCGATTGAGACGTTTCCATTCACTTGAAATCAATTCGACAACATGCCTCTGTGCTTCTTCAGCTGAAACTTCTTGGTTTTCATTCATGTAGCAATTAATGTATGACCCATCAAGACCATTTTGATCTTCGCTCTGTATTAATCCACATCATTAGAAAATAACATTGAATTAATATGCATCCTACAAAATGTTGTTAAAAAAAAATGAAAAATAGTGCATTAAATGATATAATAATATTAGAATAGGCCTCCATGTTACCTCAGCTCCTTCCAAATCATCAGAAAGACGAAGAATTTTTGCCACTGAATATATAATATTTGGAATCCCTCTGTCCATGATAGCAACAGATTCCTTAGTTATACCCTTATCAAATAGGAAGAATGCATGGAGAAGCACAACATGCACTCCTGTGCTCACAATTCCATTGTTCAAGTACTCCTCTGCCTTTGCCAACTGACCAGAATTCAACCAATGTGCTTCTTCCAAGAAAGCATTCAATAATCGCACCCACTGTTTCATAAAATTATGCCTCATTAATTATATTTACTTGGTGGTTCCAAGAAATCCTACTACATTGGTATACAAAATAATTGACATATATAATGAAATAAATGGACTCTTTACCGATTTTTTTAAGGTATCTATAGGGTTCAATCCATGTTTTTTGTACACCTTTTGGGCGAAATCATGGGTAATGTCATAAAGAACACTCAAACAAGTTTTCATGAAGTCTGGAAGTTGCTCTGTACCCGATAGGTCCCATCTGAATCGAGAGATCAATTCGTTGTAAGAATTAATAAATAGATTTTAATTTGTATGTTGTTGACACATAAATAGATATTTGAATACCTGTTAACAGCATCTGTAAATAAAGCTGGTCTAATGTCCCATAAACATCGAAAATGTCATCAATAACGTATATTAGAGAGATAGTTTTAGTGAGCTCAATCCTTTGCTCTGAAAAGAGTGGATCTGTGAAGCATGCCATGGGCCACGTGTACCATTTAAGAGGTTGATACCTTGCAAACTTCTCCTCCTTCCCCATTCCAACCTCTTTCCACCATCTGTTATTTAAGGGAAAAAGTTTACTCGAAATTACCAATATTTAAATAACCAACCAAAAATCAACATATGACTTGCAGAGTAATTATTCGTTATGGAACTTACTTGTAAACTTCAGTAATTTCATTCTGGTTCATGAACCTAACTATGCAGGAATTGATGTTGGCAAGTTCCTCCAAACAGGTCCATTCATTCTTGGCTTTGAAATCACTTAGGAAGATGCTTCTATCCATGAATCTTGTCAAGCCATAATGAAGCGGATTCTGAAGAGTGTTTGCAACATACATAGCTTCATGATGGTCTTGGTGTCTTGACAGCCATGAGTGTAGAAGCTGGCAGCTGAGGTGCCCTGCATCATCAAGACTATCTTCTCCTTCAACACTTAGCTGGGTTGCTTCATACAATGCAATGAGACTCTTCGCATCTTCACCATATTTTTCTCTAAACTTTTTTTCGTTACTCTTCAATCTGTCAAGTACATCTGCATGCCCGTTATAGTAAGTAATTAGTAACTAATTTTTTTTTTCAATAAAATTAAGCAGAATGAAAATAGTAGAACCCATTTATATCATATTATTCTTTAGCTAGTTATGTATACATATACTTTTTAATACTAATTTCTGGCATTCACAAGCATTCAAGATTTAGTGATATTTTGTTATATTATACATTTTTTATTTTCAGATTCCAAACCTGCATTAACATAATGACCTCCTTGTCTCAGCAAGCGGAATGTAAGTGCAACTTCACAGAGTTGATGGCTATTGACAAAATCACAGTGATGGCTGCTCCATATCAAATATTGATTTTGAAGAGCCGCTTCAATCTCCTCTTCGAAGTGGTGTTCAATGCCAAGCCTTTGGATAATGTGAATCATATACAAACTCTCCATTGGATCCTCGCTGATAAGTTTCTTGCATAGATGCTTAGCTTCCTTCAATAACGATGCTTGTTTGACATAGAAAACATCCTGTGGAAAATTTAAATCAGTTTCGGAAAATTGAAGATTAAAAGATATACCAATTGGAACATTGTACTTGTACTTAAAACACACCATGCTGGAATTTCTGATCTGAGTAAAACAGACTTTGCTTCGGTGCTAGCTTTGGAAGTATGGTGGTTTTTAACTTGAGCAGTGATTTATTCAAGCAGTTTATTAATTCAAGAACTCAAGAGAATGAGTGTATTTCGTAAATGGGGGGATCTTTTATAAAGCCATTTAACGTTGCAAGGAGAAGAATGTGTGTGTGTGTGTTTTTTTTTTTCAGAGAATTAGTGGAAGTCAGAAAGTCTATGTTTGTGCAATCGTGCAACACATTTATTTGTCGGATAGCTGAATTATGTATCTTGGCATATTTGAGTGGTTGTACTCGATTTTTTCGAGTACGCGACGTTGTTAAATTGTTATGTATATTTTGGGATATTAGTGTGATGACTCTTGGTAATGAATTAAATGATATATATATATATATATAAATGGAAAAAGTATTTCTACTGCCACTTTAGAAAAAAGTTATCAACAGCCCAAAACTATATCGTTTTGATTAATGAATAATGCTTTTGTAATTTTAGGTGAATTAACGAAAGGTATTTCAGTAATTTTGTTTATTTTTTTATCATATCAATTTTGATAAAAAAATAAAAAAAATTACTGAAATACCCTTCATTAATTCACCTAAAATTATAGAAGCACCCTTCATTAATCAAAACGACGTAGTTTTGAGGTTAACTATAGATAATCTTATCTAAAGTGGCTGTAGAAATGTTTACCCCTTTGAACGGAAGAGGAGTATTATGTTACATTAGTCAATAAATTATAGATAAGTCAAACTCGAATAAATGGCGGAAATTGTATATTTTAAGTAAGAATTGGACTCTTTACAAAGAAGAAGAACAATAGGAAGAAGTAAGAATTGGATTTAGTGTTAAAAAATCAAATCTGTTATACTGTGAGGCCGATTTTTCAGAAAGCCTGAAAATAAAATTTACTGACCATACATATTGCTGCAATCAAGCTCAAAGCGAAACATAAATATTGTGAAGTTTACGAAAATAAAATGCACTTTTGAGAAAATTGAAACTCCAGAAGTAAAGTGCATTGATTGATTTGTACTAAAAAAAAAAAGTAAATACCCTTTTTAATCACGATGCCCGTTTTAGTCCCTAATAAATAAAAAGACCCATCGTGGTTCCTAAAAAATTCAAAATGGACCTATTTAGTTGAAATCGTGGCCTCTCACAAATTCAAAAAAAGACCCATATTATTCCCTAAAAGGAATAAATTGAGTTTATTTTGAGTTTTTTAGGAATCACAATGGTCTTTTTATTTGCTGGGGATTAAATCGGGAATCATGAAATTTATTGAGCACCAAAAAAAACTATTTACTCTAAAAAAACATGAGTTGATATTTTAACCTGTTGTCTTGTCAACCATTTGGTAGGATTCCAATGTAATGTCACTTTCTTCTTCTTCTTTTTCTCTCCACCTCTTTCAAGAGAAGATTTTTTGTAGGGGACCATGGTGATATCTCCCAAAAATAGAAAAAAAGAAAGTACGGAGAGGAAAAAATAAAAAAGAAATGGAAGAAAAATTTTCATTTATAGAAAAGGGATTACTGAATAAATGGTGAGGCTGAAGCATGTTAAATTTTTTCCTCTTTTAATGTTTTAGGATTTGCATTTATCATTTATTATGATCACAAAAAATTTCTTACACAGACAATATTTTGTGAGACCCGCATGTTTTGAAGAAAAGAAAAAAGCTACGACAGACAAAATGAATATCTATAACATAACACAATCATTTTTCCTACAAGATAACTCTTATACATCCCATGATTTAATGGCTCCTTAGATATTTGGAATTCTGTGCCATTTCTGTGGTGTCGATAACTCATATGTCGAGTGCTTGGACGATGGAGCAACAAGACTTTTCAGAAAGGGCATGTTGGCCAATTGGTTTCAAGTGCACGTGAAAAATTGTCGATCAAGCAATGCTGATAACCCAACCTCATTTCTATATATTTTATGAGAATATCTTTGGTATATCAAATTTGGTACATCTTTTTTTAAATTTAGTAAAATTTATAATGTGGTGGAGAGAATGTTAAAAAACTTTTGAAAAAGAAAATTTCAAAATGATGAAATATTTTTTAAATTTAAAAAAAAAGATGTATTAAATTTGGTGGATCTGCAAAGATATTCTGCTTCCTTACCTAAATCTGCCTCAATGCTATGGTGCCTCTGCTCTATTACATCGCAATCCTAGCCACTCCAATCTACGAGAGCTGCTTATATAGTACCCACGTCTCTTCCAAATGAGAAAAAATATTAAGACTTAAAGGGGCTGTCGGCGATTGTTTTAGAAATTTTGGAAAACTGGGGTGGGATAATAAAAATTTCAACGTTTGGTACGATGAAATTGAAAATACTTTTGGAAATTTTTTTGTTCCTATCATTTTAGTTTTAATTACAGAATTTAAAATAAAAATATCTTCTGATACATGGTATTTTTATTTTTTCATAATATCACTATAATTAACTCAATATTCTTGAAAAATATTTGGACCTATCAAACACATTTTCGTAATTACCCAGAAAAAGAAATTTGTACTATAATCCTGGAAATCTTTTTTTTATATATAAAAAAATCTCCTTTAACAAACGACACTTAAAAAAATATATAAATAAAAATATTAAGACTTAAAAGAATAAATAAAATCTGAATTTAAATAAAAAAATTCTATTTAGGAAACCGACTTCTAGGGTTATTCAAAAAGTCCAAAAGAACCAAACCGATCCATATCCAAACCTCTCCACATCTTAAAAACCAATTATTTTTAAAAACCGGTTTCATATGAAACTACATTTTATTTTATAAATTGGTTATTTACCAAACCAAAAAAATAATTGGTTATCCATAACCAAACTACTCTACAATTAAAGAACAAGTAAGTATTATCTTTTATTTTGCCTATTATATTAGTCAATTAACTCAAACTTTCAAACAATAAACTAGCAAAAAAAGTTAAGCAGCTCAAGTAAATAAATAATTTTGTCCGATGAAATTTTATCTTATAAAACTTCTGTTAAATTTTTTTTTTGTCAAATTTTTTTAAGGAAATATTTTTCATCGAAAATTCTTGACAGAAATTCGTTCCATTGAAAATTAAGATAGAAATATTTTTTATTGAAAATTTTGCTGGAAATATTTTCTATCGAAAATTTTCGATCAAAATGGGTTTCGTCGAAAATTTCAACGTAAATTTTTTTCGTCAAAATGAATGATGAAAATATTTTTGTCGAATTTTTTTAATGGAATTTAGATTCTGTAAAGAATTTTGACCATTTTTTTTTCCGTCAAAAATATTTATAGAAATATTTTTCGTTAAAATTTTTGAAGGAAATATTCTTCGTCCAAAATTTCGACAAATATATTTTTTGTCAAATATTTTGAAGGAAATATTTTAACGAAATTTAGATTCCATAAAGAATTTTGATACAAAAATTTTTCCGTCAGATTTTTTTACAAAAATATCTTTTATCACAAATATTTACGGAAATATTTTTCGTTGAAAATTTTTGCTGAAAATGTATTCTGTTGAAAATTCTAGTGAAAATGTTTTCCGTTAAAAAATTTGACAGAAATATTTTCCGGCAAATTTTTTTCCGTAATTATTTTCTATTAAAAAAAATTATTGAAATATTTTTCCTTGAAAAGTTTGACGAAAATATTTCCGTTGAAAGTTTCAACGGAATTTAGATTCTATCAATAATTTTGACTAAATTTACTGTCGAAAAAATTTTATGTCAGTTATTTTGTCAATTCTTTCGTCTTTATTTTCGACATCATGTGATTTTCATCAAAAATTTCGTCACTATGTTTGACGAAATATTTTTCGTCGATAAATTCTGTCGGTATTTGAGACTTTTCTAATAATGCCACATTTAAAAATGATTCATATTTATGTAGTTTTCACATTTTAATGTTAAGGTTAGATAAGTAATTTTTAATATTTCTCCCCTTAAGCCCCCAAAATTGGGGGAACTTTAATTTTAAGGGTGAGATGAGTTTTGGAGGATTTTGCAATAATCCACAATTCCCTTCGCCCATTTTTTTAAACTCACAAACAAGGGAATGGATTAATAAAAACCTCCCCTTCCTTCCCTTCCCCTCCAAAAATCAACTCCAAACAAAACCTTAGTAACATAAATCTTGAGAGAACGAAGAGCAATTTTTTTTATAATTTTAAAATAATTGAACAGTTCTTCTACCAATCACTCTCAAAACAACGTGAAACAATTTTTATATGAATCATTTCGTCCAGAGAGTTACAAAACAATGAAGATTCTTGTAAGAAATAGTTGGTCAACTAGTTATAAAAATATCATAATCCATCAAAAGCAAATTTTAAATTTGTTAAAAAACCGGTTATGAACCACAAACGGTTTTAAACCGGTTTGGACAAATTAAAAACCGATTTTTTTTAGAAGTGGTTCGGTTTAAAATCCAAACCATTTAAAACTAGTTTGATTCAGTTTTTGACAATAACCAAACCGAACCGCTCCATGCACATTCCTACCGACCTGAATACTCGTGCTTTATTGGAAAAGAAAAAAAAAATCCCCAGTCTATAGACTATAGGAACATGTTAATTATTGATTTATGTCGATGGCGGTACCTCTCTTTTCTTTTCTTTTCTTTTTTGGATTTTTTGTAAGTCTCACCCTAGTATTGTCGACTTTATGAAGTTTGCACTTCAATTTCGTTTAATGAGATACAATCATACAATCATACAATGTTCCTGCAGATTAGTGTATAATTCATTATTAACTTGAAAAATATTTAATATCGAAAAAAATATATATCATTTTAAAGGATATAAAATTATGTCATTTTAAGTGAGAGAAATAAATAGATAAAGGAGGAGAGAGAATAAGCAAAAAAAAACAAGATATGGGTTTCACCTCTTTATGAGAGTGAAATGACAGAAGTTATGTCATTTAAAATAACAAGCACTTTTCCCTTTAATAATAAAGTTGTAAAAAAGATTTATGGCTCACCGTTAAAGGCATTAAAATAGTGGTTAGAAAATTAACTTTAAATTAACTTTAGTAATTTTGTATTAATTTTTTCTATTGGTAAACCAACTTACTTATCTTATCCCATTCGCTGTGTTTCACTAACAATAACACGAGATATGATACGACACAATACTTGAATACGTTAATTTTAAATAATATTAGATTTCATCATGTTATGACACGTTTTGATATTAAATAATATTTTTAATTATATTTAGTATTCAATAATTTAATAAAAAAATAAAGTTAAACTTATAATACCCCTTAATTTTGTAAAGAAATATAAGATATTCCAAATATTTATATTAAACTCAATAAAATGATAATCGTAATCCAACGAATCTAATAGTTGAAACTAAAAACGCAATGTAACGCAATCTTTGAACTCTTTTTTGAGTCTCTTGAAGACTGCAATGCGTGTTGGAGTGACAGACATGACACATCAAAGTGTTTGAAGTGTCGATGCATCATGGCCCATCAATTCACATACTAGGTGGTTTGACAAGAGTACACCTATTTCGAGTTATTTTTCCTTTGCATTGCGTTTTGTTGGGTTACGGAGCTTGATTTAGAGCAATTCTTGTATGTGGAAGTAAAGTAAACCTGTCATAATATAGAAAAAAAAAACTATAAAAAAACACATAGAGAATACAAAACAAATCTTAACGTGGAGAATCTGAGGCATTGGCGGATCTAGGAAATTATTGAAGGGTGGGCACTGTTCAAGTACATGTAGATCTGGGTTTGGTCTAGAACGCGACTTGCGAGCAGATACCTACTGGCTGGGTCTGGTTTAGATCTAGATTTGGATAGATTGCAACTCAACTTGACCGATGATAGAGAAAGAAACAAATGTTCCAACTTATAATAATGGAGATTGAGGTTTGAAATGAGATGAATCAGTATGTAGATGCAAACGAGCTGTCTGTTGTTAGGTTTGGATAATGAAGGTGGAGGAAAAAAAAAACTCACGGGAAAATAAAATAGAAAGAGGAAAATTAAAGGGACAGGATATCGTAACAATCAACCAGCGTTACCACCAATGTTACTACCAATCAATTTCACCGTTAAATTGATCAAGTTGTTGATCCTACAATTATATTTTTTTTCATCTTGTATGGTTATGATCCCCATATTTAACGTAAAATACTTAAATATGAGAAATCATAATCATACAAAGGTGAAAATAAATATAAAGTATTAATTATCCAGAATCATAATCATACAAAGATGGAAATAAATATAATCGTTGGATCAACATAATCGATCTAACGGTGAAATTGATTGGTAGTGATATTGGTAGTAACCCTATTTGGTTGTTACAATATCCTACACAAAATTAAATTGGGAAAATTTTAACTGTAAGAGAAAAATATTTTTATATTTTTTGCATCATATAATTTAAGGATGGGCACTTGCCCCCCTTCTCCAACACTTGGATCCGCATCTGATCTGAGGTGTAAAAATTACGGGACCAATAAGTCCATGAAAACTTCCATAATGAGAATATGATTACAAAGATGATCTCTTAGTGCAAGACTAGAGGTTTCAACACAAATACTTTACCACTAAGGATGGATTATAATAATTTTATCTCTCACTTGGAAGATTTCTCTCTCATCTTTGTAGTGGGACTCTATTTCTCTCTCTAGGAGGAACTCTCTCAAATGCATACTTGAACTTTCAAGGCTTTCTTCCTTCGTTATTTGTAGGTGAACTTTGAGACAATTTTTCAAGTTTAGATGATTAGGGAGCAAATTTAGATATAAGACTTTTAACCAAAAGTTGTCTTTAGCCATGTGCATACTTAAAGCCATGCATAGCCATCATTTAATTATGGAGAGAAAAATACCTCCAACAGATTTGTAATTTTAAATTTTATATGTATAACTATTAGTCTTTTATTTATTGTATAAATATTTAATACATATTTAAATTATTTTAAGTCAATTTCTTTAAAAGAGATAAGCAAAATATGCTATAGAAATTTTTAAGCAAAATGTTATGCAAGTATAAAATAAATCTTATAAAATGTAACACAGACTTATATTTAAACTTTAATAATTATATAACATGATTTTTTTGGGATAATATTTTGACAAACATCAATATAAACTTGTATATATAATTTAATACTTACATGTAACTGCATAAAAGATTGATTTAATGCCTCCCAGAAAAAAAGGTTGATTTAATTATTTTGACATGATAAATTCCATTTTTAATAACATAAAGATCTTATATAATTAATTTCTACCCTTTGTTCTTTTTTTGGTATGTTAAAATTTTATTAACAGCTTTTTAACTCGAACATAATTATATAGGTAATATCAAATAATATATAATATCATTAATTTTTAACTCGATCATAATTCATAAACTTGAGGTCCAATAAAAAAATTGTTAAAGATAATCTTGATGAAGCAGGGGAGAGGAGCATCAAATGTCATTACCATGGTCATAGTGTAATGTTTCAAATATATCGCAGCTTCCATTTCATAAAGGCTTGTCTGGGTTCTTATAATAACTCTCAGTTGGATTTAATCATGAAGTAATGATTTTAATCATGAAATTAAGGAATAATTATAAAAAAAGTAAAAGAAAAAGAAATAAAGTACATTTGGTGAAAATGAGTTAAAATGACAGTTAAGTGGTAAAATTACAGGTAAATAAAGTTATCCTAAAGTGAAAATTAAAATTATAAATATTACCTTAAAAATATTCTGGACTAGTCTGCAATATTGGAATGAGTTTAGTGAGTGAGATAGATAAACTTGTACCACTTGAATTATTTAAACTTACTTAAAAAGAAAAGAACACAATTCTTTTCTTATTTCCTTTCTCCCCGTCGACCTCCTCTGTCTCTCAAACGAAGGAAGACTCTCTTTTTTTTCTTCCATTTATTCCAACCAAAACCTCAAGGAAATCAAAAGAAATCGTTTCCATTCCTTCTCTCCATCTTATTCTCCTTCCTCTTCCTCATCCCCTCAACTTGGTAGCTACATTTGAATGAGAGGGAAACATATTTTCAAGAACTCATGGCTGCCATTTTTGGATTTAAGGCCTGAGGAAGGGTTGTGACCTTGTTAGAAGCTTGAGTTATCTTCTATTAAGTGATTTGAGGCTCCAGAGGTAATTACCCCAACTTCTTCTTGTGATTTTGGACAAAATGCATGAGTTTAGGGTTGAGTAAATAGGGTTTTGATGGTATGGATTGTTAGAGAGTGATTTGGATATAGCTTCCTTTGTTAAATATGCTTGGGATTGGTTCCCGTAAAAGGAAAAACTATGAAATGGCCGTTTAGAACACTTTGATAAATTGGACTCAAAATCAAGTATAGGTGTCTTTATGTGTAGTCTTGAAAATTGAACGTGGTAGACTGATATATAGGAATACTAATTATCTTCACATCCTGGAACTAGGTTGTGACTTTGTGAGAGATCGTGACGCTTGGACACGAGAATTAGTGGAGGACACTGCTTGCCAGGTAAGCTTTCGGTACTTGGGGATAATCCCCCGTTTGTTCCACTAGACTCCGAGGGAGGATGATACTTTTATATGGTATATGGATATGAACTGTTATATGTTGCATGTATATGTACGTATGTTTGTGTGCCACACAAGATGGTGTTTCCTTGTGTGAGGCATAAGACGGTGTTTCCTCATACGACATGTTGCAAGACGGTGTTTCTTTGCGTAATGCATACTTGTTATATTCTCTGGCCAGTAGGATTATATTATTGCACATTGCATTGTCATACATATTCTGATGCATGCATGGATTTTTTTTATACTGTGTTTATACCAGATGTGAGCTTAGGGGTGGAGGAGCCCTCCAAGGGTCCCTAACTTACTGAGGTAATTATATTATCTCACCCCGCGTTATGGGGATTACTATTTCAGGTACAGGGGTTGATGGTGCTGAGGCATCGCGTGGCAAGAGGCCAGATGAGAGATACTACTTGATATGATTGTCAGGGCCTTACGGATATTTAGATTTGTACCTGACATACTTTATTTTGAGTTGTATATGCCATGTATTTTTTAGAGCATAGGAGATGTCTATGCCTTGTTGATAGTCTGTATATGCTGTTAGTGATACATGCTCAGGTCTATGTTACTTATTTAATTGCATCTCTTTTGTTTATTTGATGTAATTATATAAGTAACATCATGGACATTATTTTGAGACAGTATGATTATGAGATAGCCTATGTCATGGATGGCTGGGTAAAATGGTTTATGTCTGGATTATATTAAATTGTCAATCAGGTTAAAATTATCATAGTGGGAATTATCCCCAGAGGTCCAAAATACAGAGGAAATGTTATCCGTTTTATTTTAGCCATGGAAGTTAAAAGGGTTTGCAATACATAAGGAAAAGGATAAAATTCATTTAGTTAGCTTCTGCATTAATTAAGTTGAGCATGCTGCGCTTACTATCATACGAATGTTAATTAACCGGGCGCGTTACAGTTATCAGCAGAAGCAACCACTAAAACTATTTCAGGGTGACTAAAGGATGGACTAGCACTTTGAAAGAGCTAGCAAAGGTTGATTCCTCCGTGGTTTGTCAAGTCCATACATAAGCAGGAAATTCTCCAGGTTTCCAATTGAGTTCATAAGTAAATTATTATTGTCATTATTTTTAGCATATATTTTTGGTAATTTAATTAATTAACTGATGATGGAATGACCTTGGACTTGCCAAGGAGTCAAAGTCTGTTCGGGATGAACCTCTTCAATGGTACAAGTGGTCAATGGCGTGCCTAACGGATCCACAGTTTTCAGAAGAAGAAAAAAAAGGATTGAGCTTACAGAACCCTTGTCCCTAGTATACATAATTGATGACGTTTTCGATGTTTGTGGATCGATTGACACGCTTGCTCTCTTTACAGATGCTGTCAATAAGTACTAAAATATGTATACATGAAAAGAAAAATGTTCATGCTAATCTATTTACCTAATGAAAGAAAACAAATATTTGAGTACAAATGGCAATTGGAAGCCAAAGAGCAGCTACCATTCCAATTGAAGATATGGTTCAAAGCTCTGTATGACAATACAAACGAATTTGCCTACAAGGTCTACATAAAGCATGGATGGAACCCTATCAATAGCCTACACAAATTGGAAAGGAAACAAAACCCTACACAAAATATTGGGTTTCATTTCATGTACTTCATGGCTGTGCATTTGGCACTTCGCTGCTTGTTGCAGTGACCGCTAGAGTCTAATGCTTTCGTGGTAAAAGCACAGCGGTTTTCTTCCTGTCACTTGCCAAAGGCAGAGGAGAACCTTAAGAATGGGCTTGCCACTACACGGGTACAAGTGGTGCTATGGCAAACATTATTTCTCCTAGATCAGGGCATAACCAAAGAAACTGCGGTGCTTTTGGATAAAACATAGATTATGAATTTGGAAGTCTACCGGAAGGGATAACTTATTTAACAGTCATGTGTATAAGGTTCAAAATTCCTAGGCCATGGAAGCAAAAACAAAATTCAATATTAGCGCTTGATCAGTGAGGCATTGGTTTGTCTTCTGACCATAATTTATTCCCTTCACTAGTGGAAGTTCTAACTTGACCCCAAGTACGACACAACTCATATCAATTAACGCATTAATTTGATAATCAGTGAAATCAACAGCTACAAAAATGGATGCAAGGTCTACCACATGTTTAGGGGCAAATCTATTTCCAGTTTCTTCTTCCTTGCAAGATCGACAAGTGTTTTAGCTTCTCCAATCATTCCCCCGGAAAAAAGCCCCTCCACGACACCCTTCAATACTCCCACATCAATAAGCAACCTTCCATTGGTTGCCAGTGCAACTTTGCAGATTTGAAAAGCCATATCAAAATCACCCTTCTCAGAGAGAAAGGGAACAAGAGTGCCATAAGTAGTACGATTCGCAGTGCCCACACATTTGACCAACTCATCATACCAGTGCTTAGCTTCTTCCAGTTTTCCATCACTACAGAAACCCTTAATGAAGACATTGAAACAATGCACATCAGGTTGAACCCCCTTCAATCTCATTTCATCAACTAGCTCAACCGCTTCCATTACTAGGCCATCAAGAATCATTCCATTCAACCTCAACTTATAACTCACAACATCAGGATCAACACCATCCCGGGTTTGCATCAGTGCCCAAATCTTTTCACCTTCTTCATACCCACGCTTCTCATAAAACGCACCAAGAAGAGTATTGAAGGTAATTAGATTAGGCTCCATTCCCAGCTCCTCCATCTCGCGAAGCATTCCAAGAGCCAAATCAGTGGAACCCATCTCACAAAACGCATAAATAACGACATTATAGGAGACAACATCAAGCTGTATGGAGTACTTGGAAGGAAATTGGCGGAAAAGCTCTTCAACGACGTCGTACCTCTTGGCTGAGACGGCAGCGCGGAGGAGGGCAGAGAAGGACTTGACAGTGCGGTTGCAATTGAAGGTTGGCATTTGGTCGAACAGTGCGAGTGCATGGTCGAACATGCCAGCTTTACCATAGAGAGAGATGAGGCGAATGACGAAGCCTTCGAAGGAGATAAGCTTGTAGTTCTTTTGGTCCTCAAGGATCTCTTCGATCATTGGGAAGGCCTTCACCTTCGCAAGACGCAACACGGTGGACTTGTAGATATCGCTCCTCTGTCGAAACTGCTTGTTCTTGCATGACTTCTTGAACTTGTCGACCACGTTTCGCAGCCCTTGAGGTGTCTCGTAATCATGTTCATTGGTGTGAACACGTGTTACGGCCACGGGGTTGAGGACGGTGGTGGTGGTTTCGGCGATGATGGATGGCTTAACGGTGAAGATTCGAAGCAGACGACTGGCACTCGCACAAGACATGCTCGGGAGAAATGAAGGAAAGAGCTTTAAGTGGAGAGTGTTTAGGAATTAGGAATTATATGAGACAAACGCTACTACGCTACCGCTAACCCCAACACAACCAGGATTTATTGATGTTGAAATAATTCGTACCCGCAACGTACAACAAAGTGAATGAAACTTGCTTTTTTTTTTTCTTTTTTTTTTTAAAGGTTTATGTTGTTTGTCGTTTTAAATGATCCAATTTTGTGTCATTTTTTATGAAACTACGTCATTTGATGTGTTTTATCATTTTTTCTAATTTATAAAATTAAAAATTTTAAAAATGGTGGAAAGAAAGAGTGAGGATGTTCTAACTACCAAAAATTCTTACTACTAACTTACTACTCATCACATCACCATTGGATCAAAGAGAGAGTGTTAAAAAGTTTTTGTAGAAAGAGAAAATGTTAATCTAATGATGATTAGATAGGTAGTAAATTGGTAGTGTAAAATTTTGGTAGTGAGAATATCCCTCCTCGGAAAGAAAATATAAAAACTTATCAAAATGACATAATTTCATTAAAAATGAAATAACTTTGTGTTATTTAAAATGATAAATAAATTTTTTTTTCTAATAAGTTTCATCCTTTTTTTATGTATTATACATGATTTGATTATTTGATGTTTTTGCATTACAATTATTTATATAAGCATGCCAAGTTGGTAAAATATTTACAACATTCAACAATGATAAAAGTCAAAGTACACATGTAATATTTTTTCTTTTTTCACTTTTTTTTGTCCGGGGAAGGTAAGATTCAATTACATTTCGGCTAAGATATAACATTCTTCTGGTATTCCGCTCTGATCCTCACAATGAATAGATCTCTCGATTCAGATGGATACTGGCTGTCACGGAGCAACTTTCAGATTTCTTGAAAATTTGTTTCATTGCTCTTGGTGTGGTGACATTTGTTATCGGTACGTGTTCAGGGTCCTTTATGTGTTTTTTTTAACTCATTATGCACTACAAGCTACATCAGTGACCTCCTTGGGCAGTAAAGAGTTAGTTTTTGGAGGGAAAAATAATAATTTTATTAATCTATTCTCTTATTTGTGACTTTAATAAAATGATAGAAATAATTTGAAAATTTCACAAAATCTTCCAAAATTCATCTTGTTCTTAAAATTAATGTTTCCCCAATTTTGGATTTAACTCCCAGATAAGAAAGACTATCTTTTGGAAAATTGAATTTTTCTAAATTTTTAATTTTCGAATATTATCATAAACTGAATGTTTCTATCATATTTTTCAAAATTGTGATTTCCGGATAAAAATTTTTTTTCCTCCACCAAACATAAAAAATTCTCTTTCCCATCAAATTCCTAAACAAAGCGTAAAAGTCTATATATCTGGGTCCAAATCAGTGTTTGCTATTTTTTTGAATAAATTCAAAGGTATCCTCCGGCCATAACCGAAGATTAATCCCCATCGGTCATTGTCGGACCCTTACGAGGGCGGCTAACCCAAATTCTTTTTTTCTGTTCCTAGGGCTCGAACTCGAGACCTCTGATTAAGGAACTCAGATTCCTTACCACATGTACGAGAGGAGTTTGATAGTGTTTGCTGCTTCACCGTAACACATCTTAGCTTCATCCATAATCTCTGGTTAACAAAGTCTTTAATCAAAACATTCATGCTAATCAGATTGCTCACTTGTTTTTTTTAAATTAACCAATATTGTCTTGTCAGTTGTTCCCTCGTTTTTTCATAATTTGGGTTATATAATTTTTTTATTCCTTCTATTAGTAATATCTTCAAATATGGGTTTGGCATTTCTGCGTCTCCCAAGTAACGTGTTTTAGGGCATGTTTGATGTATAATATAAGATAAGACCTGATTGTATAAGATCTGATTAAATTTTAATACTATTCAGCATTTGACATGATATTGTATAAAATAATATCCTTCAATATTTTAAAAATTGATATATTAAAAAAATTGTTTTAATATATAAATATTAAAATGATATATTAATTCTTGGGAATTATACTTGTAAGCAATATTAATACATCAACCCTTATCATGCTTAATCCACCACTCCTAGGCTTGATTAAGTTATACATCATTTTGGTGTATAAGAGGATCCTGCTGTATAAGCTTATACTATACGATGGTCTACCAAACAACTAAAAATGTCATAACGTATAATATAAGCTTATACTATCAGGCTTTATACATCACGCCAAACATGCCCATAGTTGATGTGTAATGTGCAGTTTCCATGTATTTTTTCTATACAACTTGGGCGTAAACCAAAAATATAATTCACAAAACAAATTAGATTACACCAACTAAAATTGTTTCTTTGCATAAATATACATTTTATTTTCTTTTATTTTGTGAAATAGGAAATTAGTTAAAGATCTGTCAAGATGTTTGCCTCTACTTAGTGGTACTATTATTTCACCAAGTACGTAAGGCATATTCCTGATCTCGTTTTATTGCCCATAGTACCCTCATCTCACCACTCTTTTGAGTTCTTTTACAGAGGATGAATTTGAGTTTGAAAAAGATTGGTCAGTTTAACGGATTAAATCCTTAACTAATTATATTTTTGTTTTGAGTTATTTTTTATTATGTTCTTCAATTAAAATTGATTGAATTATTAATTTAATAGACTGAATTAATCAATTTATGACTTAAAAGTTTTCTCAGTTGAGTCTTTGATTTTGCTTTTAAAATATTTCTTAAAACTATTTAAAAAAATGAGTTTTGAATAAGTTGGACATTTTGGTTTGTGTTTCACTAAATATTTGCTAAATTGATTTAACCAATAATTTATCTATAATTATTCACAAATTAAAATGGTAAGAAAATGGATTAATTGTAAATAAATTGTTGATCATTTCAGTCTGATAAGCTATGCTTTCAACCAAGCTGAATTAAACTGGTGTTTTCTCTAAAATTTGTTGGCAAGGGAGACAATAAAAAAATGCTTGATATACATATTTCTATCCAAAATCAACATCATTTTCCACATTTTATCCTCTAAACTAATTTATCCATTTTTATTTAAAAAAATAAAATTATTTTATGTACTGTGTATGATATGATTTAGTTTGAATCATTCCAAAAATTGCAATTTAGAACTAATTTGGTGTTGATGAAGTTTCTGGTAATAATAAATGGGTTTGCTTACCAAATAAAAATAAAAATAAATGGCTCTTATAAAAGTTATGTGGTGGGAAAAATGATTGTGTTATGTATAGAGATTCGTTTTGTGTGCCGTGATTTTTTTAACTTTTTTTTGGCTTCAAAAGATACGGGCCCCACAAAATGTTGTGTGTAGAAAAATTTTCGTGGTCATGTTGCATGATGAATGCAAACCCCATAATAAATATCAAGTTTTCATGGGAAAAATTCACCAATGACCCTGTAGTTTGATTCAGAATCATCTATGCCTTGTGATTTTTTTATCATATATACCCTTGTGCTTTGTAAAAAATAAAAAATCATTGGAATATTATGGAGAAAATCACGGAGGCATCGGTTGAATTTTTCCCAAATTTCATTTGATGGAAGACAATTAAGTTCTTTTGCATCGTATCGTAATGGTTAACATGGGTTGAATAAATAAACAAACAAATAAATCCGGTAACTTCGGTTAAATGAGAGGAGAATAAACTAATCCCCATGTAACTCAAATTTACTAGAAGAGTAATACTTTTCATGACAAAATGGCACACCACATGCCAAGTTGGGCACATATCATGTTTGCTTTAAAAATAAATAAATAATTATTAAATTTCAGGCTGAAACTAAAAGGCCATAAATATGCCCTCTGCTTTAACAACCTTGCTCAATTGTGCTCTTGCGGTTACAGTCAAACAGACCAACTACCAGACCTTACAAATCACGCCAAAATGCACATGAAAGCTTAATTTCACTTTCTTAATTATTTACGAATAATATAGATTTTTCTTTTACTTACAGCTTGTTAGCTTCTACCAAGGGTGTGAATAAGTAAAATATCTTTGATCCGGATTATTTTACCAAATTCATTTGTAGTTAAACTTATATGGTGCGGTGGTAAATTTATCGTATGAAGCCCTTATTAGACTATTAAGTTATAAGTTAGGAACAATTTAAATCAGATTCCAATTAACTAAAAAACACATCGATGTTATATCTAATTGCTGCACTTTATAAATAAATAAAAAAATAATAACCATAATTTATAGTCACATTCTGTTATGAGATTCCAACATGTAAAAGACACACTTAAATGGCCAAATCGAATATATTTCTGTGTGTCATAAGAAACACACCTGAATTAACTTGGAACCATAAACAAAACATACATCAATGTACTTGTACTTTTTCTCTCTCTCTCTCTTCATTTGTCTCTCTCACATGATACCTCTGTGAGAAGCACTTATATATTTCTCTCTCACATTCTTCAATACCTGTTTAGACCCATTTTTTCCGCAAATGGAGTATGAAGACGAAGATTGGCTATGTGTCTCTCTAGAAGACTTTTCTCTTGCTACTGAAAATGGTAGTAGCAAGGGAAGGGTGAGTAGGAAGAGGAACTATGATGATGACACAAGAGAGTACAAATCCAAGAACCTTGAAACTGAAAGGAGGAGGAGGGAGAAGCTCAGTAGCAGGCTCTTGATGTTGCGGTCTTTAGTACCTATCATCACAAATGTAACCAACCACCTAAGCCCTCACTTTCTTACTTGATCCTTCTTTATCTTATTGTTTATTCAGTATTATGTTTCATATATTAGTTTAACAATTGCACATTAAACATTGTAATTTAAACTGATTATAAAGTCAAATTTCGATTTCAGATGAACAAAGCAACCATTGTTGAAGATGCTATCACCTACATCAAGAAGCTGCAAGATAAAGTGCAGAGTCTCAGTCAAGAGCTTCTCCAATTGGAAGCAACTTCAGAGGAAACTGGGGAGACAAGGATTGATGAAACTGATGCTGCAGAGGATATGAAGAATTGGGGGATACAGGTCATCTACAAGATCCTTTCTTTAGTTGATTAAATGAATATTTTCTGTAAATGTAATTATTTAATATTGTTGCAGGCAGAGGTTAAGGTGGCACAAATCGATGTGAATAAACTCTGGGTCAAGATCATCATTGAGAAGAAGAGGGGAAGGTTCAAGAAACTGATGGAGGCCATGAATGATTGTGGCATTGAGCTCATAGACACCAATCTTACAACAGTAAAAGGAGCATTTGTGATTACAAGCTGCATACAGGTGACTATAAGAAAGATGAGAATCAAGCTTGCTTTTT
Organism: Gastrolobium villosum; assembly: GCA_032173675.1. Lineage (NCBI taxonomy): Eukaryota > Viridiplantae > Streptophyta > Magnoliopsida > Fabales > Fabaceae > Gastrolobium > Gastrolobium villosum. Next base: position 88,054 of record JAVKPL010006027.1, on the reverse strand, counting down.
ACTACTGTTACTACAATCACATCATAGGGCACTCTATGTTATCAGACTCGAAGATGAACCTTGATTCATCTTTGTAATATAATATGCATATGTGCTATCTTCATAAACTTGACCATGTGCTAAAATAATATTCACTTTAATTGATTTTAACTATGTGATTTTTGAGGAGCTGAAATTATGTTATTGATCAGGGGAAGGATGGTGAAAGACTTGCAGTTCATCAAATCAAGAATTTGTTGGAAGATATTATCAGTGGCATATAGAGCAAGTTGATATGAGCTTTTAGTTATTTTGTTGTCAAGTCATCTTCCATGAGAAGATAGTACTAGTTAGTACTACTAGCATATGAGAAGATAGAAATAGTTGTGTAATTAAAAAAATAGAAAAAAATATGTGCCGGTTAAGATTTTATTTTCTATTAGTGTTGTCTAATGCATATATAGTATACTATCAGCTAAACAGTATTTTTTTTCTTTTCTGTCTAAGTTATTATAAAATCTGTTTATCTTCTTGCAACTCATCAATCCCTCCGCAAAAAAGAGAGACATATGTTAACATCAACCAAAACTGGACACTGATATTAGTAGCTGAAATATGTTAATTAGATAATAGAAATGTTTTTTTTTTAAGTAAAAAGATCACACAAACCTAGATCAGTTTAAATTAAAACAATATACGAATTAAAATAAAATGAGTAAACTTACTTCTAGGCATGGTGTCAGCTCATAATACTTTCGCAATGGAAATGAAAACCAATAACAAATTATATTTTTGGTTTGCAATAACTACCTACTTTATGTTTTATTTTACCTTCCATCTGTCTGAAGATTAAGCAAAGGTTGTAAAGGTTGAATGGCCTAAGAAATGAAGGTGATCTGAGTTAATAGTGATTGTGCTGTTATTAAGAGATGTGAAAAAAATTGATGGTGGGGGAAGGGGAGAGAGACAAGAGCCTGCCACTGCTTAAACCTTAAATAAAAAGCAAAAGTAGAACCAATGCTGTCTACTTGCCACTCAAGTACAGAAGTCTGCGCTGTACTTCAACAAAACTGAAGCTATGTGCATAAGAATATGGCTCCAGAATATGAGTTCAACATGGTTGTCCAATATCAAAGAAAAAAATTTGTCTTTTATCTAGGACCAGTACCAGTTAGAATTGAAATGGAGATAGGTTTCCAATGGTGATGATGAGGAGAGAACAACTTTATACTGAATATTTGAATCAGACCAAACAAGTTAATATCACATTTCTTTCTCAGTCTTTAGAAAACACAACAAAGGTTAGAAAGAAATTCACAGTACACTGACATTATTGACCAGACTATCAAATAAATTAATCAAATTAGAACCACATTTTTTATTTTAGCTGTCTCATTTTGATTTATGATCCTTCTATCATGACAAGGTGAACATCACCTTAGTTTTCAATTTTAACTTGAAGCAACTAAAGTTTTTTCCTACTAAAGAATTTTGAGAGGCAAATTTGGTTTCAACAATCATCCAAATAACAGTCAATGTTAGAAGATTCACTGAATATTTTCAGAGTAGGATCAACTAGCCTTTTCTTTCAAAGAATAACTACCTTCTGAGTAAAATGAAAAGTAAAAGAAAAGGAAAGAAAGAAAGAAATGATATGAAACGAAATGAAATAACTTTCCTTGAACATTAGAAAAAAGCGGCACACAAAATTGCAGAAAGATTTTTTACAATAAACACCGCTATCAGTTTCTTTTTTTCCCCTCAACTGATTTCTAATTTAATCACAACCCTAATAGGATCTATGCACATTACACCATATAATTCTTTCCAAATGAAAAAAAGAAAACAAAACAAAATTTAGAAAAGGAAAAGAAGAAACCATCTTTTAAGACAAACAAACAATCTTTCATCTCTCATCTTGAAATCCAATGCTCTTCCTTCCAGCTATATTTAGCGAAAGACCTGCACACAACATTCAATTTATAAATCAAAACCATAAAATAAATGAGAATTGAAATACATCCAGTCAATGTTTGGCAGTCTAGAAAGTGAGAGAGAGAGTACCTTGAGATCTACAAACTGGGGGGTCTTCAAAGAGAGACAGAGAGAGTTGTTTATGGGCAATACCAATATCAATGAGAATGAGACCTGATGATGGATCATTCACAATGATATCCTTCACAGGTAGCCATAGGAAAAGCTCTTCCTGAGAAAGACCCTCCAACCCTTTTAGCTGACCAAAACTGAGGTTAGCACGAACCACAGTTTCAAACAACACTCTTGTTTCATATTTGGTCATGCAAGGACCATCAAGGTTCACCTCCAAACGACCCCTTTGGTCCAAATTGTATGACTTTACACTCTCCGGGAAGAGCCCCGCTGGTAGGCCATAGCCGCGGAGGACCTCATGAATAGAAGAACGTGCAGCACTCACTGAAAGACTAAGAACAACAACAACAAGAAGAAACATGGCTTCAAAAGATCTTGGTGCCATAGACATGTTGACAAGGATTGAAGGAGGAAGCTAATGAAGTAGCTTTTGAGTTTGTACACAGCAGATAAAGGTGTTTGGTTCTTGAGGTTTTAAAAGGGTTTTTAAGGTATCATAGTTTATGAACACTATGATTGGAAGTGGGAGCCAGACAGGACATTTGATTGAATTTCTAGGTTTCATTGTTTATGTGAAATGAACAAACTACCCTTGCGTTATAATTTATGAATGAGGAAATGTAACGAGGAAGCAGGGCAAAATTTGAGATCCCAAGTTGGAAATGGAATAAAGTTAACGTTACATTTTAATCAATTATATTAATGAAAATTAGTAGGTGGTGACACTGATGATGGATATAAAACTATATAATAAAGAATAAATGATGATTTTGGATGAATACAACTTTGCCTTTACGATTTCTGATGCTTTTATTTATTTTTATTTTTTCTCTCTAGTGATAGCTTTGTACGTAAGTCGTAAACATAACATGGATTTGAATATCTTTCACTCGTCTTTGGCGCTTTGGCCTTGATCTGCGCTTGCAGGTGGGGCCATGTACACCTTTTTCCTCTGTCTTTTACTCATAATTGTTCTATTTTCTTCCTCATCTTTTTAGTATATTATCAAGTATCAAATATCATGGCCAAACCAAAGTCATGCTATGTCGAATGTTCTAGAAAACAATTATTTTGATAATTTTTTCGTTTTTATTGATTTAATGAGAAGACTTTAAGCAAAGATTAAAAGTGGAGGATGTTGATCCATTGTAAACACATTAATGATACATAAAACATGCGTGCTAGAACTTGCGCACACGCATTTATTAAAAACATTTCGGTCGTGAATTTCGTTGATCAAATTGTGATGGGAGGAAAAGTAGCTATGGGAATCACTGGATAAGAAAATTTTGTCCATGGTGTAGTTAATTTAGTTTTAAAGGCTTTTAATTATTTCTATAAACTTTTTTTTTTCTTTTCTGTTTTGAGAAGTGGGGAAGGGGAGTACTTCTTCAACTTTGAGAACACAAACTCTCTCGGTGGCTGTTTGCATTCATATATATTTTTAGTTGATACATGTATATTTTTATAGGGCAGGTTATATTTACAAATTTTTTTATTTACAAACTTTTACTACATTATTACATTCTCCCGGGAGAATACAAACTTTTGCAAACTACACTATGTTTTTCCGGAAGAATATAGTGTAATTTATAAAAAAATTAAAAAAAAAAGTTTGTAAACTAATCATTTCCCATATTTTTATTCCCATATTTAACTTTCCTAATCAATGGTCCAATCCATCCATTCCTCTACGGAAGAACTTGACCTAATAAATAGAAATATCAGAGACTTACATTGCTGATACCTGATATCAAAAGTTTAACAATCGGTTGGGAATCTGTTTCAGGAGAGAATTTAATGTGGGGCTTGGAAAAGAAGAAAAATAATAGGGGTTGAATATTGAGACTATGTATGAAAATGTTGTGAAATTGTTTTATTACGGAATTTGAACTTGGGTAAAAAACACACCTGAAGGAATAAAATATAGAGTAAAACCACTAAAAAATATTTCTATTATCAATTTAGTTCTTTCAATTGTAAATTGTCAATAATTTAGTTCTTGTAATAGTTAAAAAATCATTTTGCAATTTGCAATTTAACGGTGTAGAAAAAAATCCCAACAGAAATCTTGCACAGAATTTTTAATCATCCCAGCACTGGCACACACTAATTCTTATAAGCACAGAGCAAGATGTCTCTCTTTCGGGTGTCCAATGAACTTTGCTATGGGTATATTACAACTGGCACACACTAGCACAGAGCAAGATGTAATGAACTTTGCTATGGGGAACGAGGATGGACAGTAAACCAAACATGAAATTTTCTTTTCATAATATCTTTCAATCCAAGTTTTTACATTTATTACAAGAGAGAGAAAGTTTACACCTTCAACTTTTTTATTACATCTTGAACAAATCGTTTTGTTGTTTCATCATGACTCATAAGTATAATCAATCTGCCTGTACTGTGCTTGAATTGGATAATGCCTTTCATAACCATAGACAAGGTCTCCACCATAGCTACTCCCATTTTCCCCTCTCCTCACATATGGATATGGATTGCCAAAGAGATAATCTGCAGTCCCTTCCCACATGTTCTCCTGGCAATTGTTACCTCTATCAGTGACTTCCTCACAAAAATTTTCTCTCTTCTTCATACGTGACAAACAAGGCCAATGCCCAAACAAGCTTTCACAAATGTCCATAGCTTCCAATCCATATCCACTAGGATATTGAGGATGCACTTGCTTCTCATGCTCATCACACTGTCCTCCATTGTACCCATTATCAAATCCACTTCCATAACCAGATCCAGAATACTGATCATCCTCATGGTGATCTTCCTCACTGTCTTCACCTTCATAAGGCTTCAGATCACGAGTGTCATAGCTGTTGTCTTCCACTTCATTTGGTTGATCTATGCTACTCTCTTGTGACTGGGGCTTTTCTTCAGTAGTTTGGCCTGCAGTTCCATTCAGGGGTATGATTTCTTTCTCATCAATTCCCTCTTCCACAGTAGGTAATGGTATAAGGGACCCAGTAGGAACGGCATCAAAGGGGACACTAATTGAGCTTGACCCAGAATGAGGATAGCAGATTTTATCTGAAGGTGGTAGAGGTTTGCCATAGGTCTCAGCAATGTCATACCCACCACCATAAGGTGTTGGGTCATAATCATCAAATGCAGGCTCATTGAATTCCAAGGTAGAGTAAGAGATCACAAGCTGAGTCATACCATAATTGGGATCATACTCAATTGATTTTGGGTTACTAAAAGTAGCCGCAGAGTATGCCATGTTTTGGTAACTCTGGTAATTAGGAGAAAAATACAAACTTGGATCATACCCATGATATGATTGATTGTACTCATGACTCTTGTAAGCCATAGAGGCTGGAATTTGATCATAATCATAATTGACAGCATAAGAGTTGAAATTGTACTCACCATAATCAGACCCAGAATAGGGAGAGTTGTAATAGGCCATGCTTCATCAGAGACTGAAGATGGAACCTTCAAAAGAGGTTACTTCAACAGCAACTATGACCCGGGTTCAGGATCAAGTTTCTTGGGAAAAAGAAGGGACATGACCATCCACTATCTTCTACCTATAATATCTGTTCGGTGGTGATCAAGAATGCTTTTTTCCTTTACATTTAATGTTGTTACAGTTCACCGTAAATCTCCCACCAACCTCAGAATTCTTATCTATGCTAAAATGTCCACATGCAACTATGCAAGGAAAGAGTAAAGTTTACTTTATGAAATATTAACAATAAGATAATAATTGGTGGTGCCACGCAACGCTACTGAGGCAGAACCCATTATCTACCATGTGTCAAATGTCAACACTCACTATCCTTAAGCAGTCTAAGCATGCCAAAAGTCCTCTTTCGTGCCGCTTCCAGAAGGAAAGATAAAAATATTTTCGGTAACAAGAAATAAGAAAAGAAAAGAAAAGCCTAAAATAGTGCCATACCAAAGCCTCAGCAATGACGTCATTGTAAGTCATCCACTGTTTTTATGAGTGCCTCGCGCCCAGTTTCATGAACCTCAACATATAACACAACGAGACACTATTTATGTGGCAGATAGCATTACCAAAAAAAAGTAACATGTTGTCATTAAAAAAATGTGCAAATAGCATTACCAAGAAAAAGTAATTTGTTGGCCTTTGCATTTTATTTATCGGATTTGTATCAAATAATTATTTTATGCAACAGGAAAAAAATAATATGATTTATTATTTTTTTTAAAAAAAATTGTGTATTAACGTGAGATAATAATTTTCCATTTTATATTTTATATGTATATAAAAAAAATATTCAGTTAGAACTTGGAACAATCATTTCAAAGCTGTATGATTGGAGACGTTAACCTTTCTACATCAACGATGGCTATTGGCTAGTGGATAGCCAAATAGACATAGTAGTGTGACTGTGACCTAAAAAGAATCATTCATGCCAACTATGAAGAATTATTTTATTTCGAGCATTTGTATAAATGTTTTAATATTAAAAGCTAATATAAATAAATAGATATTACACATTAAAATTTATTTATATAATATTACATTAGTAATCTGTATATACTTTTTTCTTCATTTCTTTTTTTAATATTTGGTAGGCCCTACAAAAATATGTCTATATGACATGATGTATTGAATTTCCTAATACATAACATTCACAAAACCCAAGTTTTAATATTAAATAATCGAAGATATAAATAAATAGATATTACACATAAAATATTATTTATATAATATTACATTAGTAATCATATCTACTTTTTCTATGAGGTTGCTTAAGCTTGAGAAAGTCTATAAAGATTACGAAGAGTAATAATATATAAGACTATTAATCATATATCAAAAAAAAAAAAAGGCTATTAATCATACACACTATTTAAGACTATTTTAAGTAATCTTTAAAGCATTCAAATCCTAACTTAAAAAATACTAGGTAAATTTACTTTGTCCAAAGGCTTCAATGGAAATCACGAAGTGTAACTCTAGCCCAAATAGCAAATTATACTTTTATGAATGTTTTGACTTTGACATGGCTTCAGTATAAATCCTTTGCACCAAATAATAAAGGTTTTCATTTCATCCTTTAACATAACATAATAAATTTTCCTAGAAATACAATATTTTACGGGGCCCACACATTTTAAAACAAAAAAAAAATTTACTTACTCGCGTGTACAGGAAGTATAATTAATTGAAGAGGATATTGATACTAATTGTGTGTATAACATAATAAACATAAAACCCAATAATAAAACGAAAATACAGCGCCTATACCGTCTTTTGGCAACAAGATCCAACTAACAAGCAGATTCAAATCGTGGTCATCTAGTCCATCGTTTATTGGGTGAATATGTATTTACTTACTCGCGTGTACAGGAAGTATAATCAATTGGAGAGGATATTGATACTAATTGTGTGTAATATACTTTCAAAACGGCAGGTAGCATCTCAACCAGTCAATTCAATTCTTTTTAACGAATAATGAAAATAACATTGTTAATTATATGTCCAAAAGGTTGGCCTATGATCATCTACGGCAAGAAAATACACAAATAGATTAAATATACATATTTTTTGTGGGTGGCCTATGATCATCTCAACCAAATATCTAAATGTTGCACCCTTTCCCAAATTTGTTCGCCTTCCCAAATTACTATGAAGAAAAAGTTCTGCTTTGTGGGGAGTGGGGGCGCGAGGTGAAACACATCAAAACTGCGATTAAGGCAGCATGACTAACCTAAAGCTTCATTGATTGATTACTCAAAATAATGTCAAAAGGCTAAATATGCACATTATCTAAAATTATACATTTCTTATCATTCACTTTTCAGTGTTCAAACTGCCATGAAACTCGCAAAAAGACTTGTCACAAAAACACAAACAGGTTGAGTGATAAGCAAGTCCAAAATCTCATATTCCTCCAGATGAATCGTGAAAATACCCGTTTGAGTTTGCAAGAAACATTGTATGCATCTGATAAGAATCCAATAAAAGCATATTCTTCTATTTGTTAAATGAGCATCCCCATGATAGATCTGTGATAAGTAGCTGCTTTCTTTTGGCATACATTACTCACAGGAAAACAGAAAATCACCTGCAAGGCTGCAACAAAGGCAAAAACAATAAATAATGGCAGAGCTTGATAAGATATCATGAATAGCATGCCTACAGAAAATCTGATGAAATTTAAGCAACATCCGGTATAATTCAAAGATGAAGTAAACCATGAATATGCAATGCTTGGTTTAGGCAGGGACCACTCTTTTAAGACACATTAGGTAAGGGGAGACTAATCACATCCAAAGAGTGGAATTGAGAAAGAAATCCACTACCTCATGTAGAGGGTGAATCAGAGGCAGCCACCTCTGCCTCTGCCTCTGCCTCTTGTCTTGGCCTTCTACGCTCAGGAGGAGGGCCATCTCTCCGTCTTTCATACCTTCTACTCTCATTCTTTGGCCCACCACGTTTTGGTTGATAAGTTGGGTACTTGCAAGGAATGATCTCACCGTTTATGTATTTGTCACCTAAAATTAAAGAACAATTAGTATTTAGTAATAAGATGATCAAGAGGTAGAATATAGAGCACACAATATACAAATTAAAAAGTAACCTCCGTAGTCTTTGTTTTTAACATCTATATATGAGTCTGGCAGTACCCAAAGAACCCCAGGCAAACCTACAAGCAGGACGAGCGTAAACAAGAGATGAAGAGCCAAAATTTATCAAGTGACAAAAGAGTTATCAAGACAAATTCGGAATTGAAACATTACCCTTGAATTTCTCAGATGTTGCTTCATCAACAGTGCACTGAAATCCAGTGTAGGTGGTGGTGCTAAAGGCATACATGTTCTTCTTTGCTTCTTCCATGCTGATACACATGCACAAACACAATTAAACAAGAGCAAATTCCCCAACAAAACGACCCACTCCATTGTTACAATCGCATGCCATCGACCAATCAGAACTTTTATTCATATTAAAACTCGAGTTCTTTTAACAGGCAAGTCACAGAAGCTCATATGATAAATATACAGCATACATTATCTCTGTTTCTAAGCTGCAGCAACAATTTCTATATCATTGATTATTCGGACCTATACAGTACATACGAATTCTATGTCCATTCCAAGCTGAAACATAGATTTCAACTTTTAAACACCGACGTATATATATAATACAAACAAGGAAACACCAATGACCAACTATTCCTAATTGCCTAATCCCATCTACCACAAACAACTTCCAAACCTTCATTCAACAGAAAACCAGAAAATTCAAACAAATCACTAGAATTATTCTAAATTTTATGTACACAGAAAAGAAAAAGTGAGAAGCAAAGGGTAAGGTTAGAGAGAACCTTCCCAAAACAGTGGCAAGAGTATCGAGGTAAGTGTCGATCATTTGGTCACGTGTGGGTGCAGGGTCCTTAGGAAACTCCATCACAATCAGCCAATGGTTGTAATCACAACCAGGTAGCATTATCGTCTCCCTCTGCTCACTGCTGCTGCTCCTTTTCGATGAGTATTCCCCATCCAGCGCCGCCCGAATCACGCTGCTGGTTCGGGTTCGGGTTCGGGTTCGGGTTTGGGTCCGGATAGAATGAGGGAGGCAAAGATTCGTTACCCGGTTGAAGTTGAAGTTGAAGATTGGGGTTTTTGGGTGATAGGGTAGGGTTAGGGTTTTGGCGGAGAAAGAGAAGTTAACCGTTGCCATTGTAGGATTTGTGACTTGAGAGACACAGAGAGAGACGCTGAAAATGGTGAAATTTGGAGGATAAATGATAAGGCTCGAGGGCAATGATATTTCATTTGATACGGTGTCGTTACGTAGCATCAAATATCTCCCTGTGGACTGGATTAATGAATCATGGGCTAAGTCTTAACTGAATAATATCACCCCGATTATATTGGGTCAGATTTTCAATGGGCCACTGGAGCCCGTTATTTTTTCAAACAGTGAAGGTGCCTGTTAACCCAGAGTGGAAGGGCTGCTACATCAGAAAGTGGGCTTTTTTGGACTTTAATTTTCGATTTAGTTGATTACATAATACATATGTGATTTTTTTTTAAATAAATGATTTAAAAAAAAAAATCGAAGTCTTACCCTTGCTTTCAAACACTATAGTTAGCGTGTGCATGTTCTCTTGCCGTGTTTAGTGATATATAATTTTTTATTTTTATGTTTGGGAATAGTTTTTAGGTGAAAAATATGTATTTGATAAGAGAGAATATATACTTAATGTGTATTTAATACCAATAACACATTTTATAATTTATATATTTTATAAATAGTGTTTAAGGGGAAAAATGTTATTTATTTTTTTTTTTGTCAATTTGAGCTCCTCATATTAAAAAATATTTTCTTAATCTACTAAAAAACATTTTTTAAAAGATAAAAATATTTATGGTACAACCGTCAAACACACTGCATTCGTGTGATGAGCCAATAAAAATGGAGCAATAACTATGATGTGGGTACGGAGGTGAGAAGAAAATATTCTTTTAATTCAAGTGTCATTGTCACACACTTGCAATGTGCCAATAAAAATGGAGCAATAGCTCTGATGTCCTTACGGAGGAGAGAATAAAATATTTTTTTAGTCCAAATGTCACTTTCTAAATTGCAAACGCACTACGACAGGTGTATAGAAAATTATCTCGTCATGGATGCCCAGAAGTGGCGGAGCCATGTTGGCTCCCGCCAGTACCTTAGCACAATTTAAATTTTAAAAATTAGCGGCGATTTACAAGTAGCTAAATAATCATAGCTAGTCACATTTCAAAAATTTGTTATTTGGAGATGCAATTATTTATTTATTTGCTTGAATTATGTAAGGGTATAAAAAACACGGTTCTTATGTCACATGTAGTCACTTTCAATCCATCAAAGTTCTGATTAATGTGCATGGTTTAAGTAACTTACCCTAGGACTTATGCTGTTGACCCAATAACAAGAAGAGCTAAGCAAATTAATAAATGAGTTTAAGATCTTGTAAGACTAAAATAACTTGATTCAATCGGAAATATACCTGACAGAATATTGAGATTAGGTGCAAGCTTACATCAGGAGTTTGTATGTCAGTTATGATTTTATATTTTTAGAAATAATAAATAATAAAAAAAGGAAGAAACAGTTCAACAGTACTTGATTATTTAGAGTTTATAGGACATGCCGAGGTTACGGACGAAGCAGCAGTAGCAAACAAAGAAAGCATACCAATTTTTTGTTTTTAATTTTGAAGAAACCAAACCCTGACGGAAGCAGTTTATTAATTGAAGCAATCAGCAAATAGGTCTGGTTCTGTTCTTTTTAACCCCTTCTTTTTATCAATTTTGTCGTCTTTCCGTTGTTGTAATTTATGGGTTTTATAAGAGTTACGTTGTTGGGAAAATGATTATGAAATGTTATAGATATTCGTTTTGCGTCCCGTAATTTCTTTTTTTTTAAAAAAAAAAATTTGGGTCCCACAAAATGTTGTGTGTGTAGGCAAATTTATTGTGTCATTTATACAAATATAAACCCTTAATTTATTTCAGGCAAATCCACTACTATCCTCTATTTTTTTTTTAATAGGCTTTTTTTTTTTTTGTTTCTAGACTTATATAGGCTACCTTATCAGTAAAAGAATAGGCCGGAGCAGTTTAACCTTCTTTTGTGGGGCAATTGGAATTTAGTACTTGGATGGAACAAGCAATATTTGACTTTTCCATGACTAGGAGTTATCTTAAATTCTCTAAAAGGTTTGACTTGTTAACATAAACATACAATATTTATTAATTAACTTTATTTCGCTTCGATGATTGTGTTTAATTAGTTCATTTAACACCAATAAAGAAAATAAATAGCTTTATCTATATCTCATTAGTCAATTTGTCTTTGTCCTCTGCTTTTTTTATTACCATTCAGGGAATATATAAGTTGCTTAAACTATTCCAAACTTCCTAGCCAAGAACTGTAGTCAATTTTAATTAAGGCTATTTTGCTCAGTCAATTTTAATTAAGGCTATTTTGCTCAGATATGTTGCGCGAGGAAAACTGCTAAATCTCATAAACCATTAAAACGATACCGTAACTAGTAAATTGTGAAAATGACTTCAGGTCTCTTCTATACAAATTTCAAAGAGAACAAATATATGGAAGACGGCGACAATTCGAAGGAAAATTCTAACATTTATCTTAGAGGGGATGAGAGAGCTTGATTTGATATTCGAAATTTTAAAAATGGAGTAGACAAATATTTTTCTACAATTTAAATTAATAATTAAACAAAATAATTTAAATAAAAGCATAATTAACAGAAATGAATTTGTTTTTTTATAAATTTATTCTGGCCATTCAACGTTTTCGATTGATTAACACGCGTTACGGGTGCGTGTTAGTGAAATGAGTTTCAAACACGACGGAGAGAAATAGGTGTTGTTTTGTAAGCTCCATTCTTTGTTGAGCAATAATGACAAACAGAAAATAATAATAATAATAATAATAATAATAATAATAATAATAATAATAATAATAATAATAATAATAGAGTGCGTAGGTTCAACACATTGTTCAACTCATGCTAGCTTTTCAAAGTCCTTTGATCCATTAGAGTATAATTGACCCTTTATAAAAGGTAAAAAGTAAAAAATTCAAAATAAAAAATATCCCGTGACGCAATAATGATCTCATAATAAATTAAATTAAATTCACCACCCTAAACATCCTTGGTTGTATTTCTTTTATGAGTTTATAATTTTTAATATAATTTATATATGGATTTTATAATTGTCATTTCAACATGAAAATTGCAATTTTCCTACACACCCTTCGATTTTCCTGCAGACATGGGTCTACATATAATTTTTTCTAACACATGGGTCCCACATGCTTTTTATCTCTATAACATAATATTTCAATTCTCCTTCAACATGAAAATTATAAAATCCTTTATATATATATATATATATATATATATATATATATATATATATATATTTTGTATATTAGTTTTAAAAATTTCCTTATTTTGTTATAAAGTTATTTTGTAATGGTTTTACTAAAATCTATAATATGATAGTATGATATTACGATAAGACCAAGCAGTTTTGGTTTATTATAAACATTCGGTCAATGAAAAAACGTACCATATGGATGAATTCTGTGGTAGAAATGATAGATCAGAAAAGAATAGTTTCAGATATTTCCTATATAAGTCATTGTTTGGGTCTTAAAAGTTAATTTTGAACAAAGAAAAAAGGAATCGGGATTGCGGAGCTAGCTAGAACAGTTCACGAACAACAAAACGAAATTTATTTCAACTCAAACAAAAATAAAAAAAAATTGAGGTCAAGAGGCTGCAACCTGCAACGATTATGAAATTGCAAGAACTAAATTCAAAGGAATTTCGATATACGATGTGGGACCAAATGTTGACAAATGGATGTTTGCATCGATCAACAAGAGTCAATCATCCATGTCAACCCCACCAAGGTGGGTGAGATTTCGTTTTGTCCACAAAACCAATGATTACAAAAAGACTTGTCATTCTTTGGAATGCAAGATAACCGTGTGAAATGTGAACGCGTGACAGATTCAAATAATGCAAGTCAATTCTGATAGAGATTGCTGAAAGTGGAATCAAACCCTAAATTACGGTTATCTATACATAAATATTTTACTTTTTAAAACAAATTAAAGGTAAACATATTCCTACATTGGATTAGTTCAACGACCGGGTGTGCTTGTTTACGGGGGGATATTAGGGAGGCGTTGGATACATTTATGTTCTTATTATTATTCTACTAAAATGTTGCATTTTTCTGGGACCTGTATAAATCAGTTTATCTACTAAAGGAACCGAATCCTCAAAACCAAGTTGACCTAATCACCTAAATGAATCAACGAATGATAAGAATTCCAAGCAATATATATAACATTAGGTAGTAAGAGTTCTTTATAATATTCATTAAGATAAATGTATTCTTGTAGATGCTACTCACTTTGCGTTATCCATTATTGAAAGAACTTCGCAAGTATTAAATGTAAATTCGGGGAAGGATATACCTTCCACCAAAAAAATTTATCACCTTTAGAACCAATTTAATCACTGTTGATTTTCATCAATGGTTATAATTTATTGAAAATTATTGGGTCGAATTTATTAATTAATTATTAATTCCCAATAAATCCAATAAATTATAACCGTTAGATTGACGGAAATCAATACTGATTAAGTTGATTGTAAAGATAGTAAACATTTTTGGTGATAAGTATATCATGCCCCATGCAAATTCAACATATGGTTAATGCTTTGTGTTTTCCCCTTTTTTGATTTTCTATATTATTATATTTTAAAGTTTCGAGTACATATCAAGGCAAAAATTCATTTCATCTCATATGAATATTGTATATGTCTTTTAATTAAAATAATTGTTAGATAATAATATAAACTATTAAAAAAACTCTCACCTAACAACTTAAGCTTTTGGGTTAAATTGATATTTTATATGGTATTAGAGAGCTTTAGTAACTACGAGATAACGAGTTCGATCTTCAAAACCAAAAAAATGGACATATGCAAAACATTTCAAGCCTAAAGGGTGTAAGTAATTTTCATCAGTAATTCATGATTCATGTTCAACAATGACCATTCAAGAACATGACATAGGATCTTTAAAATTCATGATTTTCACATAAATGTACATTTCTCCATTAATGCGGAAGAACTTTGATGGTGGAATGTCTTTCTCAGAGTCTTGACCTTCTTCTATACTTGTATCTTCTTTGACAGTGATTGGATACAACTATGATGGGCAGACAATGAAGGAGAATTTCTCTGAAGACATTTTTTTTTAGAGAACGTCCAATAACTCTAATAATAACTGAACATGTCTCCAGTTATTTATTTATAAATAACTTCCCAACTCCCTTAAATCGTCAATTACCGTAATGCCATTTTTTATTAATTAAACCAACTGACACATAATATCACACATGAGACAAATAGTTTTACAAAGGGGTGTTACTTGAGGGAGTAATCAGAAAATCATATAAATCATTACAAAAACTCTCACCTATAAGAGTGACCGTAAGCTTATTGGTTAGAGTGACCGTAAGCTTGATTGGAAAAATGGACATTAAGAAAGCTTAGCCCTTTAATTATTGGTTAGGACGATCGTAAGCATATCCCAAATTGACTTCCAAATCAGAAAGTTCATACAAGAAAAGTTATACCGTTTTACACAAATATATACACTGATATGTTCTTCTACTATAATTGTCATGTAATATTTTTACAAAATTTTAACTTTTTAATTTCTTTTTAATTGTAATTGCTTTTAATATTTCTTTTTGGGGAAAGTTATATATATTGACAAAGTTTTTTGTTTACAAACTTACATTCTACACTATGTAATATGGATAGTACATTATTTGTTAACATGTACTACCTATAGTACATAGTATAATTTGTAAGAGTTTGTAAACTTTTTGTTTGTCAATATAACAATCTCCTTTTTTTTTTTTTTTTTGGTAAACATAATCATTCCCTTTATAATATTCATTCCTCTTACGTTTAGGATCTTCTACTATATATAATTGTCATGATGTCTGTTATAAAAAGTTATCCAATATAATTAAGATTGAATTAATAATTCATTTTCTAAAATAAATATATAAGAAGAATATAATAACTTTAGAAATTCATGTCCTAAATTTACTTAATTAAAATTTAAAAATAAATAAAATGGATTTTTTTTATTTAAATCATGTACATAAATTAAAAAAAAACATTTAAATATTATAATAAATGAATGAAACAAAATAAAGTTATATAATTATTAGATTTTAAAAATAATTCTCTCTGTTATATTCTGTAAGACTATAAGTATGTTTAACTTGATTTATTTTGCACTAAAAACTTGTAACCCAAAAAAATCTTTAAAATAGTTTAACTATGATTTTTCTTAAAGAAAAATTAGCTAATTTCAGTATAATCTAAATATTTATTTATAAAATAACAAATTTATAGTCAGATATAATGGAAGGAATACTTAACTAGTGTATGTTATAGTTAATACATATTGTCGAAATCGGAAAATTTAATTATTTTAAATCCTATTCCACCTAACTTCACGTTTAACGTGTATCTTCAAGTTCCCAAATAAAAAATGTATATCTTTTATGTAATAATGTAAATGCAATTAATTAAAAATATACCCTGAAATGAACATAGACATGTTCAAAACGCATAAATCTTCTAAAAAAAGTAGCTATTAGTTAATGAATATATAGATGGCACTATAATTTATTTTTCCCTCATGTTTTGAATCGCTAACTTCCAAAACAAAGATAGGCTAGCTCTACTATTATTAATTATTAGTGGGGGGCTCTTCTAAGAACAACCTTGGGGTTGACTCACTAAGCTATCAACATTCAACAACATAACACGATTTAATTAATCTACAAATTAATCAATGGTATAAAAACATGATGCTTGTGAAAAACAACAGTGTAGGGGAAATAAATAAATAAAAAAGCCTCATGTCAACCACCAATAAAGAAAAAAAAAAAAAAAAAAGCCTCATGCCAATTATATTTTACACTGACCCACACAAGCCCAAACTTGTGGCCACAAAACTGTGTTGCTTTTTATCTTTCCTTTCATCTTCATTTGGCCATTCGTTTCTCTTTTTTCACCTCTTTTTTGTTTTGTCATATTTTTTATGATGATTTATTTATTTTTTTCCCTTCCCCGTTATCATGAAATTGTCAGTGGAACATTCCCATGTCGATACGTTTGTTTTAAGCCAATCCCATTCTGCACAAACACGTGGTCGCTCTTGTTATAAAATATAAAAATTGCCTCCTAATGGCTCTCTCTCTACAGTCTTCTTAATATCCTTTTCATGTCCTGGCTTCATTTTGTCACATTGCCCACCTCAATATTACAAAAGCATGACATCAACGTATACGCTACATGTATATATACTCGTATATGACACACATTGAATTATTATACGTTTATTCCAAATCTGATGACATAAAATAAAACCAAACAATTTACCAATTAATGCCGCAACTGTGATAGTTGATATCTGTATCAATGATATGGTTGTTACTTGAATGTAGTGCATATAAATATTGCCCAAATTAAATATGAAGATTATACATTTTTACCGTTAATAAATTATATGTCGTTTAAAAATGATTAACAAATGTGTTTTTGTACTGAGTATTAGATTAGGTTGAGCAGGTATATATATATATATAGGGCCATGACATGAAAATTAATAGGTCCAGTATGGTCATTTTCTGTGAAAGGAAGGAACATTTTGGGAACAAAAGCAGACAAGGAAGAAGTTCCAAAAAGGGCACGGTCATGACCTAAACAAACCAGAAAAAAAAAAAGCGATCGAATCGTCTATGCAATCAACGACTTCCTCTTACATATTTTGTAACGGGGTCAATACGTTTTAGGCAGAAACTTTGATGTATTATAATCAAAATTATATTCATGCCACCTCTCTCTACATCTTTCTCACACATCGTAGTATTATGGACAATGTAACACGGTGTTAATTTTTTAGTTAGTTAATATGCCTATTTTTTAAAAGGAGGTTTATTAAAAGAGAATGAAAAATAGAAGTTTGAGTAACTGAGCGCTCGTAACATAAGTATATCTCTTAAGTTGCGTTTCGTACAAAATATAAAAATTTTTTTTTAAAAACACATAAAAAAATTGCATAAAAATTTGACACAAAAATGGAAATTGATATTCGAAAAAGTATTATTTATCCACATTTTATATAAAGACTGTGAAATTTATTATGAGAATTTGATTTTTCTATGATTTTGATATGTGAACATACTTTCTTTAAGTTGCGTTTCAAACAATGCTTTTTTTATATTATATTTTCGGGAAATTGATATTGAGAATATTATTTATCCACATTTTATATAAAGACTATGAAATTTTTTGTGAGAATTTGATTTTTCTATTTTTTAAGGCAAAATATCATTAGCGTCAAATAATATTGTTTTTCTCGGGCCACTAGCACGGTGATGGTGCCACTAGCGCAAAGTCTTCAAACAATATTTTTTTTCACGCCAATAGCGCGGCGATGGTGTCACTGGAGGTGGCAAAATGGGCGGCGTCCTACCCCGCCATTAATCCACCAAAAAACAAGCAAGCCCGTCATTAATCCACTTTTAAGAATGGACTGAAAAACTCACCGGTCCTAACCTTTTTTATAGAAACCCACCGCCATAAAACGAGCCAACCCGCCCTGTCCTGTTTAGCGGGCGGGGTGGGTTAGTAGACAAAGCCAAGCCTGTTTTGCTGGCTTAGGTGCCACTAGTGCCAGCAGTGCAATTTTTAAATTCCATCTTTATTTCCAATAATATTTGATAATTTACCACAAATAGAATCATGAAACTTGATCCAACATTCATGATAATATTTCAACATACCAAATAGCTTTTTAGTCGTATTTCTGAAAAAAAAAAAAAAAGTTCTGTGATTCCTGGGCATTAAAAGTTTCTTATTAATCAATCGCCCAACGAGATCAGATAATGACAGTTGCATTAAGCTATTTTATCTTTATGTATGGAAGATCCACAAACTTGGATTAAAATATTGTTTCCGTTAAAAAAATAAAATAAAAGAATTATACCTATTTTTACAAAATAATATGCGTATTATTGATAGTAGTCGTTAGCTACTGGATAAGTGATTAATAATTCACTATATATATCAAGCATGTTTAATATTTTAAACAGGCAACTTTTATATTTTACAAATACATTTTTTGAAAGAGAAAATCTTCACATTAATATAGTCAATATCAAATGATTTTTTTTTATTAATACAAAAAATTTAAGGGTGCATTTTTTTGCATTAATGTAGATAAATTATCTATATTGAATACAAAATGATATCATTTTAGAGCAAAAATCAAAGTATTTTTGTAATTATAATTTATTTCAGGATCATAATAATCTTTTTTATTATATATTTTTAATTTTTTAATCCAAAATAATATTATTTTATAATAAGTATAGATAACTTAACTATAGAAACATTAAAGCAAAAAGTTAATCGTGTATATATTATGTAAGTGCAAATAAAAAAATGAATGGGTGACTGGGTAAGTGTGAAGACTAAAGTGTCAACCCTTTAGGCCTTTGACTCATGGTGGTATGAAGAGGCCCCACGTGCCTGTTGCACGCGCGCATGCTTGGTGGGTCCTTTGTTGACTCTTAACGCTTCAACTAGGTCATAAGCACGACGTCAACTTTCACCGTTTGTAGAATACTATGGGCGGCTTACTACATATTAAAAGTGCAAGAATGATATATTTATAAGTTTTTTATTTATAAATTCTTATAAATTTCTAAGAGTACATAAATAAAGAAATGTACTTTCCTAAGTATATAAATAAATTTATAAAAAAAATATTTATAAATATAAAATCCCTAAAAGTATATAATAGTTAGGAACTAGCATAATAAAATTAAAGTTGACAACACTCACATTAGGAAAAACAAGTTTTGTTCCTTTATACTAGCTAGTAATCATTTGTTACTTCATCGTATCCAAAACAATTCTGTGTTTAAAAATGCTAACAATTAAATTTAACTCTTTAATATTTTATTTTGGTATTTTTATTATTATGTGAAATCTCATTATGATTTCATTAAATAATCTAGACTCATTCTTTATTAGTGGGATCAGCACGAGATTTTAATAAATAGATAGTATTAAAAAGAGGGTATCAATTCTACATTTCTACCAAAAAAACAAAAAAAGGAGAATATCAAAAGAGTGTATTGTTGAAATTCATTTGTTTGTATGAAGAATAAAAAAGTCATTAAGTAACTTTAGTTTTAAAGAAATATAATTATATATGCATGGTTGAATAAAATTTTCATTTTATCAATATTTTCTGTCATTTCACTTAATGAAGATATTAAGATAAAAAAAAAAAGATTTGCCATGTGTACATAACTTCCTTTAATGAAATATTTTTACTTCTCTCTCGTCCTCACTCTAGATTTTTTTTATTACATATGTTCTCACCGGTTAAAAAAAGGTCTATCCATAATACCTGTAGCAAAGGACATGATTGTTTTACACTCTTTTTATGTCACTATTCATCATATTTTTTAATAAATGATTAGTTTTTGTGCAAGACTTACTCATATATAATGGGTTTCTTATCTAATCTACTTAGAAATTAAAATAGCATGAAATTTTAAAGAAAAAAAGTGTCCAAATACCACGCTGCTTTGCCAAATGTTTGAACCTTCCAAGCTCCGTTATTAAGATGTACTCAATATATATATTTTTGGGGAAGGATATGTTTACAAACTTTTTTTTAAATTTTTTTACAAATTATTCTGTGTTCTCCCGGGAGAATATAGAGTAATCAGTGTTCTCACGGGAGAACATAACATAATTTGTAAATAAAAAAAATTGTAAATATAATCTGGCACTATATTCTTTATACAAAGATGTACTCAATATTAGGCAGTGGTCCATAAGATAATATGACCCGAATATGCCCTCAAAATTGTTTGCATGATTAGTAAGTAAACCAATAAATTCCACACACAAGTCGCTGACAAAATTCTAAAGTGAATAGCTTGCACTGCGGGGCGGGGGCTATATTAACAATCTGAAACAAGTGTACTTAATTTAATTTCAAAGTAGACTTCACCTTATCTGAATAATGACAAAAATTCTTGTAAGTCAATTTCCTCGCAATTTCAAAGCAAACAGAAACTTATGGATCTGACCTAACTTCTGTTATTAGATCCAATTCAATTCCATCTTTCTTTTTTCCCTACTTCTTTTTACTGTATACTTGTCAAAAATATATCTTATTTAATTTTGAAAAATTTGTCGTATAATGATGATTGTTGAGAATTACTCATTACTGGATTTTTTTTGCAGTAATTAGTATTTTAAAGTCAAAATACATATTTTACTTAAATTTGTTTTTCCTTTATAATAATTAAAAAAAAAGGTTTTTGGCATAGGGAAAGTATATAAACAGATTGAAAACTCAGCTGAAGATGTATTTATTGAATAATTGATGTCTTATTATTTTTTATTGAATAATTACTTAAATAATGTGTAACATAATTATCTTATATTTAAAATTATAATAATATATTTGATAATAATTAATTTAATTAACATAACTTATTATAAATAAAATATACACAAAGTCCTCCAAGTTGTAGACCTTCGTCAAAATGATGACATTCATATGTATCACAATCTAATCTGAAAGACATAGAACAAATGCTCAACGCCAAAGATTAGGCGTTGACACTGATATAATTAAGTGGTTTTTTTTTTTTTTTATCTTCCTAAAAAAAAGAGCTACTACATTTAATAAGTATTTGACAATGAACACAGGTATTCTGCAGTGGTTGAAAATATCCAACAATTGCATTATTAATTGACTACCTAAAGCCAATTATGTATTCAGTGTGGAATATTATCTTTCTCAGCAAAAAGAGCAATTTCTAAGGGAATGAGGTCCTTGACATGCGAACCTGGTCTCTGCTACAGTTATGTTAGGTTAGGTATTAGTTAAATGATAGTGTTATCAGTTACATGAAGTACACGCGCCTACTCACTGCGATCTGGTCACCCAATGCGTATGTTAAAAATGGAATAATTAATACATTTCCTTACCTACTGTGTTTATTTATTCACCCCGTTAGTGATACTACAATGTCTTAAATGATAAACATTTGGACCATCCAATGGTCCTCAAGTCCATAATGGGGCACACCTTTTTGAATTAATATAATTGGGTAACATTTCATGATTTCAATAATTTATGAAAAAAAAAATTAGGTAAATACATAAAAAGTAAAAATGGCTAAAATGTCAAATAAGGAGGAGAACATAAATCGTTATTTAATTAATGAATAGTTAATTTAATTTTATTATTTGATTAATTATTTGTTATGGCATGCAGAGCAAAACCCATTACTGTCACATCATCATCATCATAGTTACAAAACTTTATACATAAGGAACACAAATTGTCCACAAGTCATGTATTATAATTCTTCAGATATATATTTTAAAAAAAGTAAGACAGAGACAAAAGAAATCCAAGAAAATTAATCACAGAAACAAATATAAACTATATTAGAAAAAAAATAAAAAATGAAGAAGATAGAATTAGAATTGGATTCAAAATTTTCTCTTTCTTTTTTGTTTGATTTGTCAAATCATCCCCTTGTAATTAATGTCAACCTGATTCCGCTAATCTCCCCTGTCCGTACCCTTTCAAACCGTTCCATATATAAAACCTCTCAACCCCCTCTAACCTTTCTTATCCCAAGAAGCTAATATACATATATAGTTGTGTGTCTATGATACAATTGTTACAGAGCAAGTACTGAACATCATACAGATTCTGCAGATAAATAGCACCAAATATTCTTGCCATGGCTGAGGAGTTTCAAGCTGGGATTTGTGGTGAAAACTGGTGGAATATTAATTCAACGAGAAGTGTATTCCCTCTTATGAGCTCATCATCAACATGTTCTGTGGCAGCTAATGATGCAGGGAATTATAGCACTTGGCAAACTGATTTCATGGATTTGAAGGCAACAAGGTCTTGTGCTGATGAGGAGACTAATAATTTTGTTAATTCTGATGGTTCTCTGGGTTTTCTTGATGCTCAGAAGCCACAGCAGAGTAGTGGAACTGGTAGCATCTTCATTGATTCCACCTTACAAATGATGGGTTTTGGCCTGTCATCTTCAACTTCATCGAATTGGAATCACTCTCTGCTGTAAGTTTTCAGAATTGGATATCCTTCACAAATAAATATGCTGTATTGTTAGTATGGTCCAAAGTTTCCACTAAGGAAGAATTTTTTTTATTATTTTTTTTTTCTCTTAAAGCTTTTTTCTCATTGTTTCATTTGAAAAAGGGAACTTTATCTTATCAAGCATATATGGTATACTTCACTCTTTCTTCCCCTATTGGATTCTCCTTTCCATATCCTTATCTTGTGTCAATTTTTTATTTTTCTGTAATCATTGTAGTGGAAGGCCAGAGAGCAATTTTCATTCTGTGATTCAAGAAGAAACAGGCATAGATACTACAAATAATTCTGGTGGAATCCAAGTTTCCACCGTTGATGCCTTCAAGTCAATGAACCAAGAATTTTCCTTAGATCAGCAGAATCTGAATTCTGTAACCAGCACAGGGTTATCATCAGGTGATTTCCAAATTGGTTCAGCTTCCTATGGTTACCCTTCAACGTTGATAGAAAGCTTATATGACCCTGATCCTCAACCACAACCACAACCACATAACTCAGTACTTTTCACCAACCCATCTATGTCCTATTCATCAACTGCAAACTATGGGACATGTTCCAATTATGAACTTTCACAAACATGGCCTAAAGTCCCTTCCCTTCTGAAGCCATCAATGCCAAAGCAGCAGCTTAGTGGATTGCACTTTTCCAACAATACTCCTTTCTGGAATGCTTCAGCCGAGGCACTCAATGACATAAGAGCAGGTGTTTTTGCTTCATCACAACCACAATATCACACGCCAAATCTTCAAGAGAAACCCAATTCCCCAAGTACTCTCTTAAACAAGGTAATTAATTAATTAATTAATGCTATTCAAGTCCGGCTTGGCTCAGCGGTAAGCTTGCTTGCCGTGGTGTATCAGTTTGCAGAATCAGTCTCTCTGCAAAAAACAGGGGAAAGACTGCCTAGAATATTCCCTTCCGCAAACACTCACGAAGTGGGTATTTGAACTGGGTCGGCCCTTTCTGCCCTTTATTCAAGTTCATAAATAATCCATGGTCATTAGCTAGGGTTTTTTTTTTGTTTTTTTTTTAATCAAGGGGATTTGATTTAACTGCAGCTTAAGAGAGAAGAATCTCCAGACACGGCATCAGCGGCTAAGAAAAGTTCTTCTGAGCCTGCATTCAAAAGGCCAAGAATTGAGACTCCATCCCCATTACCAACTTTTAAGGTATTGTAGTATTATACTTTTTTTTTTTCATGACCAAAGCTTTTGGAGCATGCTAAAGTAAACTACCACAAGATCTTCTTTGTTTAATGTTCATAATAATTACACTTTAGATTTCATCAAGTTTATATACATGGACAGGTTAGGAAAGAAAAGCTGGGGGACCGCATCACTGCTCTTCAGCAATTGGTTTCACCTTTCGGCAAGGTTAGTTTTTTTTTTTTTTTTTTTTTTTTTTTTTGGATTTTTCTTTAACTTTTTCTCCGCAGCTGCTTTAAAAAACTCACCAGATAATTATATTCTTGTTGATCTTATAATAGACGGACACAGCATCCGTTCTTCATGAAGCCATCGAGTACATCAAGTTCCTTCATGATCAAGTCAGTGTATGTTTCCATTGTTCTAAGTTCTAACCTTGTTTTAAAGAAAACCCTAATTTATTGTATAGCATATATAAACTCTTCAAAATGGAAAGTTTTACGACATGGCTTTTCTAATGTTTTCAAATATAATTCTTGTTTCTTAATTTCAGGTTTTGAGTACTCCATATATGAAAAATGGAGCTCCCATTCAACACCAGCAGGTATTCCAAAATGCTATAATCTAGCTATATAGATAGTGACTGTGTGTGTAAATATACACACGATATAAAGATTTCTGTTATTTATATATGGTTTTGAAATATTTGTATATGTGTGCATGTGAAGGGTTATGATAATCTGAAGGACTTTTATATATGGTTTTGAAATATTTGTATATGTGTGCATGTGAAGGGTTATGATAATCTGAAGGACTCAGAAGGACCAAAACAAGATTTGAGAAGCCGAGGACTGTGTTTGGTACCGATTTCAAGCACATTCCCGGTGGCTAATGAGACCAGTGTTGATTTCTGGACCCCTACGTTTGGAGGCACACTCATAGGAAGGTAGAGAAAGCTAATGACAAAGAGACTCTATCTGCCAGTGGAGAACTGGTGGTTATATTTAACTATATATTTATATGTGTAATCTAAAGGGAAGAAGAAGACACGATTAGTAAAGAGAAAAGCTGAAGAGAACAAAAGTGGGAAAAAAAGAAGGAAAAAGGAGAATGGAAGTGACTCTTCAAAGATGGACAGGGAATGCTGGGCCATGATGTACGCTAGCAAATGATTAGTGACCACTGGATCAGAGAATATATATATATATATATAAATTAGCCATAGGTTTTTTAAGATTAATAGCACTAAGTTTTAAAAACTTTAACGTCGGTGAGGGGCAGGAACAAGTGCTAAATTCAGTGGCATTTGACATTACATTATAGAGTTTTCAATCATGTTGTTCTTAGAGATAATATATGCCTGAATTTAGCAGATGGGGCTAGCTATCCAAAATGCCTTTTGTTCCTGCCGATCGATGTAATATTGTAGTATATATTTTGAATCATTAAAAGGGTCGCTTCAACTTTAATTTTATTATTTAAAGAAAAAGGAGAAAATGAACAAAATAAAGTGGATTATATTGTACTCTTTCATTTCATTTTGGTTTAATTTACTCTTTCATTTGTTTATTTGTTTGAAATGGGCTAGTGGAAATAGTGGTTCACTTGTCCCTTCCCAAGTTTTAGGGTTACTTCTCAAATAGGGTGTTTATAAATTATACGCGAGGGTGCGCATGCGACAATGCCTTCCAAGCACGTATCAAACCATTGGCTTTAATTTGGCAGTGAATCATTATGCATCATCTATAAAAATTATGATCTGCAATACGATTCTTATGTATATAGCAATATTCACACTCGAGGAGGATATGATTGTGAAATTAGTAATTACAATATCAATGATAATATTTTATTTAAAATAACGGG
Source organism: Gastrolobium villosum (assembly GCA_032173675.1). NCBI lineage: Eukaryota > Viridiplantae > Streptophyta > Magnoliopsida > Fabales > Fabaceae > Gastrolobium > Gastrolobium villosum. Next base: position 62,144 of record JAVKPL010006027.1, on the reverse strand, counting down.
TTTTTTATCCATATTTTTCTTACTCATTATTAGTGCTGTCTTAAACAAAAGTTATAGTTAGTTGTCTCTTATATACATATCTAGTATTTAAAAAAAAAATCGTAAGCATCTAATAATATTTAATTTTATTGCAATATCAAGCTGCAAATTTTATCCCTATTCAGTTGGTGCAAAGAGTCTACTCCCTAATCTTTTGAATTTGTTTATATTGGGGGAATATAAAATAGAGGAGAGATATTCTTACTATCAAATTTTTCCACTACCAACTTGTTACCTATCTAATCACCATTGGATCAATATTTTCTCTTCCTTCATAATTTTTTTAGTATTCTCTCTCTTTGATCCAATGATGATTAGATTGATAGTAAGTTGGTAGTGAAACATTAAATATGGGGAGGATCAATTTACACCAATAAAAAAAATAACAAGTCTTATTTCCAAAACAATAATAATAATAATAATAATAATAATAACAAGTCTTTAAACACCAAGGGGTGGCGCAGTTGGTTCAATGAGTGGACTGTACGTTGTGGTTGAAAGGTCACTGACTCGATTCTTAGGTGAAGTACTTGGGACCAGTGATAAAAATCTTCACACTCTACGCCGCCACGAAGGAGATTAATCCTGTCCAAATGAGTGAAGACACTCCTAGGAAATCAAATAAAAAAAAATAGTAGCAAGTCCTTAACTTAATCTTAACTATTGTTTCCACTTGCATCTAAAGATCCACATTACGTGACTAATAAATTATAATTACTTTATATAAGTGGGATCAATGAATAATAATGAATATAAAACTTCTATCAATGTAAGTTAATCTTATCTCGGCATATATATAATTTGACATAAGATTTTGTATAATTTGACTTGACATTTTAAGTTGTAAACTTATAGGTGAATATTGGAAAATTATATCTAAGATATATATATTTTGTTAATAATTTAAAGTTTTGCATGTTATTTTTTGTTTTGTCATTATAATTAAATAATGTTGTTATGAAGAGGAATATTGTAATAGTGTTCATGGATTATATGGATGGAAAGATCAAAGAGAACATTGCAACTGTATTAACATGCTTTTAGTTTATTTAGTAGTTAATACACATAGGAATACGCATGTTGCTTATGCATGCAGTTATACCAGCTTTTAGAGACCTCATAAATTATTTAAGGTATACCAATATTATTTCTTCAGATTATTTGCGAGTTACATAATTTTGAGTAATCAAAAGAGAAATAAGCTTAAAGCGGAAGATATAATCCGTAAGAGAATTGACTAATCATGAAAAAGTAGCAAATTAATAATTAAATATTTAATGGTAAATATCTGTTGGCATTCGCTTATGAGTTAGACTTTTTGGGTTGATCGGACGATAAGCATTGCACCATGCCATCCCTTCAAGCATCTTGGGATCATTCCCAAGTTCTCTCTGGAGTACTCCATATCAAATATTTGTTTTCTTTATAAAAGGTGTGTTTACTTAATATAAAAGAAGATACATAAAAGGAATTTCATAAAGTAATTAAAGAAGAAAAAGACATGAAGCATCATTGTGATGTTAATAAAGTATGCGTGTTATGACTCCTCATACAAAACTTTTCTTTTCTTGTTTTGGCTAATCAATAACAAAGCCTGTCTTTTAAACTTGTACTGCAAGATTTTAAGTTTTTATTCCATCTTGAAAAGGGTTCTTTCTTTTCTGATTTTGCAATCCAATCACCCTGAAATATTAATTGCTTCAATTCTTTAAAAGAGCGTTGGTGTACCAGTTTCAGATTCTTCCATAGCTGTGATGAGAGGCTCTCCCATCAAATTGTTTACACCTTAAAATGTTGTCAAGTTGCATGTTTAACATAAATGAAATTTTCTTTAGGAAAGGACACAAGAATTTTAGGGTGCTATACATACACATACTGACTTATGCATAGTCTTCATTAGTTGAATTTGATTACTCCCAAATTATGATAATTAGTAGAAGAATGAGGAATATTATGTCGGGAACTGGTTCCCTCATTATCTTTTTGCGGAAGTCTACCATTTCTCTCTCGGCAATCTGACCTCTGTCTGAACTTCACTAGGTCGGGCGGAAAAACACAAATATAAAGGGGAGAGAGAGAAAGAGAACACAAGCAATTTTAATGTGGAAAAACCTTCTCCAATTTTAATGCCACAATAAAAATAATGGATAAAAAAAATCAAAATTCACCAATATGGTGGTTAACACAATCTCTTCAACAATGGTGATAATCAAACTATTTGCTCACAAATCTCTCAAATAAAATGCTCTCAATCTCTAACCTAGTCTCCACCCACAACTAATGAATATATAGAGAGGTGAAATCTAGGATTAGAATTTTTAGGAAACCCCTCGATAGGCTTGGACTTAACATTAAAGAATGAAGCCCATCATAATATTTTTTTTTTTTTGAAAAGCATACAGGAAACAGAAAAACAAAAAAGAACTACGAACAACTCCTAGGCCAAACTACTCCAACATAGTCTCTATCAAACTTGTCACGACAACCAGAAGGAGGAAGCCCAACATAATATTGATGTCACTGTATGCCAAACTTGGGGCTGAAAATATTGTGATTCGCAGCCTAGGCTTGGCTTCTTTAAGTGATTTAATGGATTTGGGTTGGTCATTTGGTCGAGCTTATGATGGTGTTGACTTGTGTAGGACTTGGGCTTAGTTGGGGCATGACTTGCCCACAAAACCATGTATGGGATTAAACATAATGAAGCCTGACACAAAGCATTTAGGATGGGTAAACAAGTAATGGGTGAGTAATTAGGCAAGTATCCTTACTCCAAATCTTCTTCGTCTGATTAGTTGTAATTTGTAAATAGCTAAAATACGTTTCGTTTGTCTAAGAAAAGAGAAATTGGATGGAAGCACTGTTCATACTATTGATATGGATCTAGATTTGATTCAAGGTCAAACAAAAGCCCTGTTTATTTGGCAGCAAAGGAGGCCCTATTTATGAGAACGATATCTGTAATTTCAACCCATCAGAATTTATGAGAACAATAAGGGCAGTCAAGGATAATGATATTCTTATGCTAATTTTATAATTAATATTTTTTTTATCATTTTTATAATAGTAAATTATTCATATGAATCTTGTTCATTTCTTATTTTTCTTTTAGAAGTATATTTACTAACATATTTTACAAATTATCAGTACGGAATGATAAACTATTATTAAAATTAAATAAAGAATTTAACAAAAAAATAATAATTAAATAAAGATAAGTTAACTTCAAACTTCAAAGAGTTGTCTAAACTAACTTATATCATGACCACCATACATCCAATAATTTTCCTTGTGTTTTATCCCGTTATAATTTTTTTTATCAATTGTATCTGATCATAAATATGTTGATAATAATATAATTTTATATTCTTTTTTTACCCTAAGTTTTTTTTTAGAGCTATACTTCACTGCTTTGGAACTTATATAGGTGAGGATCGATAAAGAGATTAATGACTTAATTTCAATAATTGTTTAGAGATTGTATCATGGATTTGTTCTATTTCCAAAAGTAGGTGAGATCAAATTTCTCCAAGTCAATAGTCAACTTTTGCATTCCCCCTCCCCCACATAACTACAAATGTATATTTTGTTATGACGCGGTTTCGTTTTCAGATAGTTAAGCATTTTCTACACGCCGTGAGCTCATTTATTGACTCTTTTCCACCAAGGACTGATTATTTGAATCTTTCCTTTTCATTATTCGATTCTCATTAAATTCGACTCATTTGATGTTTGATACAAGTTAATCAAAATCTATTATATTTGGTTTGAAATTATTTTTTAATCCCTTTCTATCTTTTGTTTCAGTGGTGGAAATGTTCACCGTTTGGTCAACTTAGTTTCGGATCAACATTGACACAACTCTTATTATACTTTGGGAAATAGCAAAATATATAGCCAAATACTAATGAAGAAGAAAAAGACACATGAAGATATTACTAAAGAAGAACACACACATATGTATATATTACTTATTTCATTCTAATTTATTGCAGGATGCGCTATGACAAGTGACAACAATTGTCTTCAACACAGAATACTAATTTATTTTCTCACTTTTTTTTTGTTACTATCATCTTTGACATCAAGTTATCTTCAACAAGAGTACTAATTTATGCTCTCACTCTTCTTTTTGTTACAATTATCTTTGACAACAATTGTCTTCAACAAGGAGAGTACTAATTTATTGTCTCACGATCCTTTTTCTATTACTATTATCTTTGATAACAATTGTCTTCAACAATTATTCAGTTTGACAGCATGGTAACTGGACACACAACATGCTATGGCAATAGATGTATGAAGAATAAAAATCACTGAGATCCCTTGAGCTTCTTTGCAATGCCAGCAAAGTACTTTCCCTGATGGAAAGCTAGAGCCAATTCCAACTCAGTAGGTTGTCTTGTGTCATCTCCATCAATAGTTCCTGCACCATATGGGGAGCCACCCTTAACATTCTCCATGTCAAACATGCCAGCACCAAATGTGTATCCAATGGGCACAAAAATCATTCCATGGTGAACAAGCTGAGTAATAGATGTGAACCTGTAAAGTTATAATAAAATCAGAATACAAACAGTGACTGAGTGTATACAAAATGAAGAGTGATGGTGTTGAGATATATAGTATGTAAAGAACCTTGGGATACACCACCCCAAAAGCTAGCTCAAAGGGTGAGAGTGCCTAAGGCGTTATAAACTCCACATTAGTTACTCATACAACCAATGTGGGACTATATATCTCAACAGATGGAAACATAATAATGAAGAAATTAGAAGTAACTTACGGGCAACTCTCTTGCCCACCACCCTGAGAACTAGTGCTGAAAAAGAAACCTGCAGGCTTTCCTGTAAGTGCCTGCGCACGCCATAGTCCTCCAGTAGCATCCAAAAATGCTTTAAATTCAGAAGCCATCATTCCATATTTTGTGGGAAAACCAAACAAAAAACCATCAGCCTCAGGGAGCTCCTTGGGTTTAATAAATGGAACATCACTCTTTGGAGGTGCTTTAATCTTCCTAAGGACCTCTTCAGGCAATATTTCAGGTACCTGTATAGATAAATTATTGTAACTGCAGAAAGAAAATTCCCAATTTGTTCCGAATCATAAGTTGTAATGGAGGTTATAACTTCGCTAAATCATCTTAAAGATATTGCTATGAATATTTGAACACCCTGCTGACAAGAGGCTTGTTATGGACAGGATCTATATCCTAACAAGTAACAATCCTATTACTAGTAAGATTGGATATGGATATCACAACCATATAATCTAAAGAGATCAAGGAATAAGATCGCTATCCCCATCAATCAAATCAGATTTCATATATCAACTTAGAGATTCTAAAGACTCAAACCCGTGAAGGTAATCCTTATAAATAATAAAAGATTAAAGACTTCAGATACACATTTATTATTGATTTACTATTACTGTTAATACTATGCACACACCCATACACACTCATTGATAGTGCTCAGTACTTGGAGTATGGACTATAAGTCAATCGAATGTTTATCTCTTAGATATCTCTGAGCACGTCTTGGTATCCTTATACGGTTCAATACGACTGGCCAATCTTTTAAAGAGGAGCAATAAATGAGCACAAATAAGTGGGTCCTTACAACCCCTCAGTACATCATTTAACTTTTTGAATGAAAATGAAAAGGTTTATAACTGGAGAGAACTATAATTACAAACCTGCCAAAGTTTTGCTTCTACTCCTTCCACGGAAGCAGCCCCTTTATGGATCTCGTGAGCTAGCTTCTCAACATGTCCGTGCATAGAATAGTAACTAAACATGCAATGTAAATTTCAATCAGATTCATGACAGAGCATCATATATAGAAGACATTAACTATAACTTCAGAAGGAGGACACGATATACAGAAACTTATGGAGCTTAGAAACTCTTTAATGGGTAAAGACAAATGAGATTTACAGAAAATGTTTAAATATGGGTGAAGCATCAGAGTCACAATAAATCAACATATAAGATGTGATTCAGGAAATATTACTACACCTTCCGACCGTTAATGCATCTACACAGGATTTTGGTCGCACATTGCCAAGGATAACTATAAACATTACAATACCAGACAAAATATGATGCCATTGATGATAAGCTTTGCTTCAACCCAAAATATTTTAAGGCGCGTTGGATAAGGGCTTTTTTAATGGTTTTATATTATAATTTTTAATACACTCCGTGACGCAAAAGTCTTTGGACTTGAAGTATGGATATGACACAAGCCTATTATTCGTCGTGCTGCACAAGCCCATTTTTTCTATCTGAATTATGTTTTTTCTTAATTTCATTTTTTTATCTGCCTTGGAACTCGTGGTCATTAAATCTCTGATATTGAAGAAAGTTAGAGAGAGAGAAACGAAACCGAAGAGAGAGAGGAAGAAGAGAAAACCATTTTGCTGTATATTATCAATGATACAAAAACAGAAGAAAGAATCTGTATATAAGGCACACAGATGGCAAACTCAGTGCATGCCATGCAAAACTTAGAGCTAACAAACTCTAAACACCTGTAACCAAACTCTAACAAACTCCTAACACCTGTAACTAATTAAGCCTTGCAGCAGGACAGCTGTTATAACAACAAACAGCAGCCAACAACTGAGAGAGAAGATAACAGTCAGGAGAAGGAGGATATCGATCAGTAAGGCAAGTGAGGCAAGGAAGATATCAGTTAATACACCCCCTCAAACTCAGAGGTGGTGAGCAAGAGAAGGAGAGTCAACAACTCTGAGTTTGTCACGAAGAGAGATAAACCGAGAGGCCCCAAGAGGTTTAGTGAGAGTATCAGCCACTTGATCAAGAGCTGGAATATGGAGAACATGTAGCTCCTTGGCAATAACCTTCTCTCTGACAAAAAAGATATCAAGTTCCATGTGTTTCGTCCGAGCATGAAGAACCGGATTGCGAGAGAGAGCAATGGTGCTAAGGTTATCACAGTAAACAAGAGGGACGCTGAACTGAATATGCAGCTCATGAAGAAGAGACTTCAGCCAAAGAATCTCAGCAGTGACAAGAGCCAAACTTCTATATTCCGCTTCAGTACTAGAACGGGCAACCACAGCCTGCTTTTTAGACCACCAGGACACAAGATTTGCTCCAAAGAAAACACATGCACCAGAGGTTGATCGCCTGTCATCTGGATCAGAGGCCCAATCAGCATCACAAAAGGCAGTGATGGAGAAGTGACTGCCAGGATTGCTTGGTTGCAGGAGTAAGCCATGATCAACAGACCCCTTCAAATAGCGAAGTATGCGTTTAACAGCCACCCAGTGTTCTTCAAGGGGCTGTGACATGAACTGACAGATTTTGTTAACAGGATAGCTGATTTCTGGGCGAGTTAGAGTTGCATACTGCAAGGCCCCAACAATGGAGCGAAAATGGAAAGGATCAGCATAATAATTAGAGCCACTTTTAGACAATTTGCATCCAGATAACATGGGAGTTGAGATCCCTTTGGCTTCTGCCATATGAGCTTTAAGGAGTAAGTCTTTAATATACTTGGATTGCGAGAGAAGCAAGGCACCAGAAGAAGCTCTTTTAACTTCAATCCCCAAGAAGTAATCAAGCAGTCCCAGATCCTTGAGAGCAAATTGAGAGTTGAGTTGAGTAATGAGATGTTGAACAAGCTGAGCATCACTTCCAGTGATGATAATGTCATCTACATACACCAACATAAAAACACAGTGTCCATTTTTGCGATAAATGAACAAGGAAAGATCACATTTGCTTCCAACAAATCCCAACAGGAACAAGGCACCCTTCAACTTATCAAACCAGGCCCGAGGTGCTTGTTTGAGGCCATAGAGTGCTTTTTTTAACCTGCACACAAGAGATCGATCAGTAGAGGAGAAACCAGGAGGTTGTTGCATGTAAACCTCCTCCTCAAGAATGCCATTGAGAAAGGCATTATTCACATCAAGCTGCCTAAGAGACCAGCCATAGGAGACAGCAATAGTAAGAAGAGTGCGAATTGTGATAGGTTTGACAACAGGTGAGAATGTCTCATTGAAATCAAAACCAGCTTGTTGATGAAAGCCTTTAGCAACTAGTCTTGCTTTATACTTGTTGATACTTCCATCAGAATTTTCTTTAATGCGAAACACCCACTTGCAGCCTATAGCCCTGCGGTTTGAGGGAAGAGGAACCAAGGACCACGTATCATTCGCTTGAAGAGCATCGAATTCAGTCTGCATTGCTGAACGCCAGCAAGGTGATGCCAAGGCCTGTTTAATTGAGCTTGGTTCAAGAGATGTGAGTAAGGCATGTGGCTGCTGGTTGACAGATGTAGAGGGTAGTTTATAGTGATAATCAAGAAGGTAGGAAGGAGGATGAGTGAGACGAGTGGAGTGTCTTGATGGAACAGGTACGGGCTGTGAGAGAGTATCAGAGGACACAGGAGGTGAAGAATGCTGTATATGTGGTTCAATAGGTGAAGAGGATGGACAGGTTGTATTGTCAGTGTCAGCATGACAGGATGAAGTTGCAGTAGGGAGGGTGTCTAGGGAAGAAGTATGATTAACAGGCAATAGAGGCTGTGAAGAAGAGGGAGAAGGATTGGAAGAAACAAGAGGTATGAGGTTAGTTACACATGAGGAAGGGGTGTCAGGAGAAGAGGAAGAAACAGGTGTGAACCATGACATATAGGGAAACTTGTTTTCATTAAAAACAACATCCTTAGAAACAAACAACCGACCATCCGAACTAAGACACTTGTATCCCTTGTGATTTGGTGAATACCCAAGGAAAATGCACTCACTGGATCGAAAATTGAGTTTGTATTGATTATAAGGTCGAAGGAATGGAAAACAGGCACATCCAAAGACCTTGAGAAACTTGTAATCAGGCATGGTGTGAAACAACTTGGTAAAAGGTACCTCAAACTTCAATGCTGCAGTAGGAAGACAGTTGATAAGGTAAACTGCTGAGATGAAGGCATGATCCCAAAATTTCAAGGGTAGAGAGGCATGAGCAAGGAGAGAAAGACCTGTTTCAACAACATGCCCATGCTTCCTCTCAACAACACCATTTTGATGATGTGTGTGAGGACAAGCAATTCTGTGAGTGATGCCATGTTGGTTAAGGAGTTGAGTAAAGGGACGAAATTCACCTCCCCAATCGGTTTGAATAGCTTTAATGGTAGTGTGAAACTGGTTAGTAATCAAGGCAGTGAACTGTTTGAAGATGGAGAGAGCTTCAGACTTGAGTTTGAGGAGATAAATCCATGTGAATCGACTGTGAGCATCAACAAAGGACATGTAGTAAGTGTATCCCATGGAGGACTTAATTGGAGCAGGGCCCCAAAGATCACTATATATGAGATCAAAGGGCTTATGATACTTTGTTGTAGATACAGTGGAAGGTAATCTATGAGCCTTTCCTAAGCAACAAGCAGAACAGAAAAAGACCTCATTTTTATTAGGAATGGCAATGTTACAAGAGAGGAGAACACTTCTAAGTGCCTCATTGTGAGGATGTCCTAAACGACAATGCCATAAATTGTACAAGTAATTGGATGCTACAGACTTGCTACTAACAGTTTCAGCATTACAATTGCAATTTGATGAGTCAGTAACAGAACTCAAGGTAGACTCTATTGAATTACAAATGGGATTATTAAAAGAAGAAGTTGAACAACAATTCGAATGACAAACAGAAGCAGTGGAAGCAGTATGAAGATTTTGTGGCATATGCTGTCTTGAAGGAAGATGAACATCAGTGAACTTGTATAGTCCATCAGATCCTAGTGTGCCTTCAAGGAGGAGCTCATGAGTGTCCTGAGATTTGACATAGCAAGAGAATGAATGAAACTCGAAATACACATTGTTATCTCTGGCAAACTTACTAACACTGACTAAATTTTTGGTAATGGAAGGTACAAGAAGCAAATTATGCAAGAATAGATTTGTGTGTGGTTTGAAGGGAGATGAGAATTGAGAAGAACCAATAGCTCGAATTTGCAGACCTTGACCATTTCCAATGAAGACCTGATCAGATCCTGATAGCTGAGAGCTTTGAAGGAGATTGTGTGGTTCAGCAGTCACATGGTGTGAAGCACCTGAATCTGGATACCAATCCAAAGAAGCTGGTTGAGGTGGAGTAGGTAAGAGACCTCGTTGAAGTGCAGCAGGTTGCTGTGAAGAAGCTTGTGTTGGAAGTGATGTGAGCATAATCTGTGGAGGTTGTGCACTGCTGTCTTGAGGATTAGAAGAAGGTCTGGTATAGTGAAATGACCTCTGATATGAATTGTTGTGAAAATACTGAGGTGCTTCAGGTGCATGATCCGCAGGAATAAAACTTTCATCAAATCTATGCCAGCAACTTTGAACATTGTGGCCAAACTTATAACAAAGTTGGCACTGAAGATTACTACGGCCTCCTCTTCCTCTACCACGATAGTTCCTACCAAGGTACCTTCCTCTACCTCTGCTTGCTGAATTGGAGCTATTATGATATTGGTGATGATCAAATGAACTAGGAACTAGAGGAGCAGGAAGAGAAGAATGTGCTGAATTATCATTCTGATCAGATGTTGAGCTCTTTTGAGCAAGATTCACAGTCATAGGTTCAGATAGCAGAATTTCATTTTGTTTGGCTAGCATCATCTCATATGATATAAGCTCAATGCGCAGATCGTCAAGAGCATAAGGATTTTCACGTGCACGAACCGAAGTGACAAAAGCATTGAACTCAGGTGGAAGACCATCCAGAATTACCTCTGTGTGTTCATCCACTGAAATAGGATTCTTTATAGCCTTGAGCTCATCACACAAAGTTTTGACATGTCGAAGATATTCAACTACAGACCTGCTTCCCTTCTTGACAGTTCTGATCTCAGATTTTAGCTGACGCAGCTTTGAGCGCATCATTCCATGGAAAAGTTTATGAATTTGTTCCCATGCTTCATAAGCATGATGAACTCCTAGAATTTCATTGAGAATTTCTTCAGAAATTGTTGACAGCAACCAGGAAAGGAGCATTTGATCTTGTTTAATCCAATCAGTATAGGTTGGATTCACCTTATCTTGCATGCGATCAAGTTCAGATTCATATTGCATTGGTACCTTGGGATTGACAAGAAAATGATGCAGTTGATGAGACATGATAACTGGTTCCACAATTTGGCTCCAAAGAAGAAAATTTTTCTCAGTGAGTTTAACAGAAATCTGATGATTAAAGAGAAAAGGAGTCTTGCTTTCAGCCATTGAATCACGATTTGAATTTGGTGTTGATGCGGAAGACATGATGAGGCTTTGGATCAGGCCCTCAGAGAGAGAGCTCTGATACCATGAAGAAAGTTAGAGAAGAGAGAAACGAAACCGAAGAGAGAGAGGAAGAAGAGAAAACCATTTTGCTGTATATTATCAATAATACAAAAACAGAAGAAAGAATCTGTATATAAGGCACACAGATGGCAAACTCAGTGCATGCCATGCAAAACTTAGAGCTAACAAACTCTAAACACCTGTAACCAAACTCTAACAAACTCCTAACACCTGTAACTAATTAAGCCTTGCAGCAGGACAGCTGTTATAACAACAAACAGCAGCCAACAACTGAGAGAGAAGATAACAGTCAGGAGAAGGAGGATATCGATCAGTAAGGCAAGTGAGGCAAGGAAGATATCAGTTAATAGATATCATAATAAGTAACATTACAACCCAAAACCTTAAGGTCTTTGGGTAATGGCCTTTTTAATTGATTATATTGTTAAAGTACATTGGAAAATAACAAATTGTATCATGTAGTTTGAGATATGATTAATCAGAATTCAGATGAAAACATGAGTTGATAAATTGATGACCTTACAATAGTAAGGTGATAAGTAAAGAAAAAAAAGAAAAAGATAATCCAATGAAATTGGAGTCTTGTTGAAAACTTAACTATCAAAGCAGATGATTGCGTCCAACTAGAAGGCATAGAAAAAGAAATAAAGAGGAGGGAGGAAGAATGGCTTACACAATGTAAACTTTAGTGGCCATTGTAAGAACTGGCAAAGCTCTGCTTTCCCACTCTCTGTGAAATCAAAAGGTGTTGGTGTATGAAAAGTTGACAGAGTTTCCTCTTCTTATAATGCCACTCCTCCTGTAATATATCTTTCTTTTTCTTTTTTAAAGATGTTAGTTTTAGTATATGAGAGATGCCCGGAAGGTAGAGTCCAAAGAGAAAAAAGAGAAAAAGAGTTCACTTTAATAACTTTAATTTTTTTAATGGTTTCGTAAGATACGTTTCATATTCTGAATGTAAAATTAATCATTTTTTATACAAATTGGCGATGCCATTAGACTGTTCTCATAAGTGATATTTTAAAGTTTTTTTTTTACCTTGTTGAAAAAAGTGATATTTTAAAGTTTTAGCTTTGGGAAATTTCTACAATATTACTATCTTACCTACTTTTTTATATATTCCTCCAATACAAATTAAACGTCAATACTGATTGATGACATGAAAAAGAAAAAAATATATATTTAAAAATAAATGTTTAATTTTCAATGACAGTAATAGATACTACTGATATATCAAAAATGAGGTTGAACCTTTCTAGTTGTACCGCTCATATATAATAAATAGACATTAATACAAGACAATTAATTAACACAATTATCTGAATGAAAAATATATGATAATTTATTTTTATTTTTTATTTTTTTTAGTATAACTTAGAGATATCTTTATTTAATCTTCTCTGTTCACCTTATCTTCGGGGTACGATCCTTTAGGGTAGCCCCTGGAACAACAGGTGCATTGAGCTTTCTCCGATCACCTAATCCCCCTTCGAGGAGAGAGGCCTGTCCTCTGGTCTCTAAAAATTTTTCAAGAATTTTGCTTGAGACGGGATTTGAACACCTGACTTAAGCAAATTCTCGAGAGTTATCAACTGTGGTAGCGGTGGAGGTTAAAATATATGATAATTTAATATGTATACTGTTCATGCCATGAATACAATCATTAATAATATTCACAATAATAAAAAATCATTACTTTTTTTTATTAAAATTTGCTGGCGGCTATGATTCAAAGAATGTTTATATACAGAGTCAATCATTTTACATCAGTGTAAGTTACACTCTCAATCTTGTCCGTTGGTCACACTTATATCTAAAGGCTCTAATTTTTTAGTAATGTGAGCCATTGGATATAAGTGGATTAATGGTCAAGATTGAGTTTGAGACTTCTAACTCTTACACTGATGTAAGAATATCCTACCCCTTATATACATATGTATAGGGATTTTTTATTGGGTTTTAGTTTGTCCTTTAACATGACACTAACAAATTTTCTACACACACAATATTTTATGGCACCCACATTTTTAAAGCAAAAATTAAGGCACGTAAAATGAATCTCTATAATATTATATAATCACTTTTCCAATAATATAACTCAAATAAAAAAAAATTTAGTTAAAATTTGCTGGCGGCTACAATTGAATCGACGTTCATATATGCATAATTCAATCGATTATATATATGCGTGTGTCTGTAATGTAAGTTTATTGTTAAAATATACTGGCGGCTACAATTCAATTGACGTTTGTTTAAATATGAGGTTAATTTTTTTTATTAAAATTTGCTGGCGGCTATGATTCAATCGATATTTATATATATAGTTTTATAAGAGTTATGTTCTACGAAGAATATTTGTGTTATGTTATAGAGATTTATTTTGCGTATCAGCCGGAGTTTTTTTACCAAAACTTTCTATCAACGGGTTTTCCTTTTTTCACAAAATGTTGTGAGTGGAAGAAATTTTTTCTGATCATATTAAATTATAGATGATAAACCCTTATATATATTGTAAAATATTTTTTATTGGTTATTTAATTTCTTATGATTTTTTATGTGTCATGTAGCAACCAGTAACCACTTTGATAGCGAGCTGAAGTGTAATTATTTTGTTATTTATATTTAGGGTTTTATACAAAGATGTTAATTTTATGGGTTTTATAATTCTTATGTTAAATGAGAGTTGAAATCTTATGTTGTAGAGATAAAAAGTATGTGGGACCCATGTGTTAGAAAAAATTATATGTAGGACCCATGTCAGCACGGAAATCGAAGGATGTGTAGGGGTGTTCATAAACCGATCCAAACCGATTCAAACCGTAAAAACCGAACCGAAAATCGAAAAAATTTACTGGATTGGATCGGTTTTCGGTTTTGATGTTGAAAACCGATCCAATCCAAATCGAACAAAACTTTTTTTTTACCAAATTATACCTAACCCAAATAATAGCCGGCCCAAAGTTTTAAACCCACCCGTGCGTTAGCCCATTAGTTTTTTTTTGTTTTGGTATATAGCCCATTAGTTTTAAACCCACCCAAAATTTTAAACCTAATTCATCCAAACTACCAGTGGCATCTGAGTCTTGCCATCCTCTCAGTCTCTCACTCTTCTCAGTCACTCACGCTCTGACACCAGTAGCATATCTTTTTCTTCTCAAAAATCAACGTTGGTCTCTTCCATTAAACATATAACAAAGGTACTGTAACACTTGATTTTATTTGCATCAAGGACATGATAAAGGTATAGCAAAGCAGATTTCTAAATTTCTTCCCGTTATTCGTGTGATGAAGCAATAGTATTTTCCTTCATTTTTCGTTGGTTTCAAACAATCGCCTTTTATTTTGTGTGGCTGTGACATAACGTTTTTGAGACTAGAAAATAATTATTGGGTAATATTTCTTTAACTTATGTTGGTCTCATGCTTGTGTCTTGGATATTGTTGAAGACTGGAAAAGAGCAGGGGTTTATATTGTTGATTGATTTAAACATGGCTAGTGAAATATACTTCCAACGTCCTTGATGATTTAGTACTCCCACATCACATGTTTGATGAAAATCTCATCAGTGAATCATTCTATTACAATATGGATGTGCCCTTATCAATTGTTTGGATTTGGTTTGGTACCTAGATGCTTTGGATGAGTTTCTTGCCATGTGATTTAAAAAATAAACTCTTTTTTTTACATCAAATGATGTGCCTTGGTTTGATTTGATAATGGATAAATATGTTGGTTGAGTAATGTTTGATATTATGCTGCTTGCACCTAAGTTTCTGCCTTTACGTATTCAACCCCCATGTTTTCTAGCCAGCTCCTGATCCCCAAGTAGAATCTAATCATGTTCTGCGAAATAAATCACCGCCCTTTAATTTCAACGTGTAGATCTTATAATGATGTCAGATGATTAATTTTGGACGATGGTCTCTTTGAGCCTTTAACTGATGTACGAGACATGTGAACCAATTCTGATCAACTTTTGAAATGTTTTGAAACATCGTCATTTTTTTTTTTGAAAATAATTCTTTTAAGTTTTTTTTTTTGGCTTTTCAAAAAACCGAAAACCGATCCAATCCAAACCGAAAAAATTTGGATTGGATTTGAAAAAAAATTAAAATCGATCGGATGATGTAATGACCAAATCGAAGGAATTGGATCGGATGGTTTTTTGCTTCAAAACTGATCCAATCCAGACCGCAAACACCCCTAAGGATGTGTAGGAAAATTTGAATTCTCATGTTGAATGAGAATTATAAAACCCAAATTTTATTAGGGATGACAATTTTTAACAAGTTACTCAAGAAATTGTGTTCATATTAATCCGATTTTAAATTTGTACTGTATTTATGTTGACAAAATCTTACATTGATTTTATTTATTTATCAGATTTTTGTATTTTGTAAGGGCATTCCACCACCTCATCTTGTATAAGGAATTCAAAAAATTTAATTTCTTGACCATAAGCATATTTGAATTATCTTCTACGGTAAATCATAATATAAAAAAATCATATTACTACATTAAATCTTATCAATTTTCACTGTATAAAACTTAACATTCGAAATCATCTAAGCAATAATTAATAATAATAATAATAATATGCTAACACACACATATGTATATATTACTTCTAACATTCTGATTTAGCTCCAACTTTCCACTCAGAATAAAATATAACTACCTAAACTGAGAATGTCTCTCTACACGTTGATTCATTGTCTTCTTTAGACAACCAATTTATTTAAAATTGGTTTTAAATTAATATCGGTTATAAACTATAAATCGGTTATCAAGTTCAAAACTAGTTTTATAACAAATTCAAAATCGGTTAATGATGAATTGTGTTATTTTTATAACTAGTCGTTTGTTTTTCCCAATTTTAGGTAGTTGGCCAACTATTCCTTACAATAATCTTCATTGTTTTGGAACTCTCCAGACGAAGTGCTTCTTATAGAAATTGCTTCACATTGAATAGTTGAATTATTTTAAATTGTAAAAAAAAAATTGATCTTCGTTCTCTAAAGATGTATGTTAATAAGAGTTTCATGTGAATTGACTGAGAAAGGTATGGGAGCTGTGTATGGCACCGCAAAGAGTGGCGTAGGTGTGACTTTTATGTGGCTTTAGATCAATGGAGAAAGGAAGCTGAAGTAATTGCATCTATGATTTCTGCATGAAACAATGGGAAATTTGTAGAGAGAAATAGTTCACTTCACAACAACTTCAATTCTATCAATGGCAAGATCATGAATTCACCTTATTTAGAAGACACAAATGATGACTCACCAAAAAAGGAAAATATAAAGAGTTGAAGAAGATTGGAGTTTTATAGAAAAAGAACCATCGATAAGCACATGCAGCCCAAGTATTCTATCACTGCATAAACCTGGTAGTCAAAATGAATTTACTTATTTGTTCTTAAACTATAGAGCAGTTTGGTTATAGACTTATGGTTCAGTAAATAAGTAGTTTATAAAATAAAATGCAGTTTGATATGAAATCAATTTTTAAAAATATCGATTTTTAAAATGTGGAGCTATTTTGTTATAGATTGATTTGGTTCTTTTGGACATTTTGAACACCTCTAGCTAATAAATAGAAAAGGCAAAATAATAAAAAAAATTTATATTTTTTAAAACAAGTAACCCTAATCTCAATCCTTGTTTTCGACTGAGTTTTTTTTTTTTTTTTTACTTATTCGTCTTCATTTTTTTTCTTCCTTTTTTTATCTTGATTTTCTTTTTTTTAGGGTTGCTTACTTTTTCATTAAACTTTAAGCATCATTTTGAATCTCTAATAGAATCTAAACCCCTATCCATTCCTATTTCGTAGAAGTAGATTACGGGTTGAATCTTGGAGCTGAGGGAAGTGCTCCAAAGAGAGAGAGGTGTAACTCACTTCTTAAAAAAATGACGTTTGAGCTCTTTGAGATAAACCCATTATCCCAAAATTTAAGGAAATCTATATTTTTGCATAAATTTATTTAGGGTAAGTGTGTTCTTGTGAGCAAAAGTTTAGGATTTTTATTTATCTTCTTATTATTGATTATTATTTTATTCTTAAATAATTTCTCAAGATTTGTTAAAATATTTATGGTACTCGTATTCGACAAAAACCTAGCCCATTGTTTATCCGGATTCATTGGAAGTATTTTAGTTGATTATTCAGAGCTATGAGTTGATAATAATTATGATGTATGTTATTCTTATTACTATCTTTCAAGTTTTATTGTATAATTATTGCTTATTAACATGATGGGTATGGGATTTAAGGGAGCGTTTAATATCGGAGAAATTTTTATTTGTCCGGAAATCTCAATGAGGAGAACGGGAACGAGTCTTTCAAGCGTGATATGAGGGATTTGGAATAGCTTTTGTCAAAGTTGAATCCCATGGCTGAGGAATTTATGCCCCCATCGCTATTAGGGGTGTAATTAGGCCAGGCTAGGCCAAGATTTGGCCTTCATGGCCTAGGCCTACACATAAAAAAATTGAGCCTATCTGGTCTACGAGCCTATCAAAGGCTTAATTTAAAGGCCAAGCCTGCCCTGTTAGTAAAAAATAAAAAGCCTACAAGGCCTATGAGGCCTTTTAAGCCTACCATATTGCAAATTAAATTTTAAAAAAAATGAAATATCTCATTCATTAAACAATATTTCTAGCATGGGTTCAAAATATTAAAATTCTACAACAGATTATTTAACGAGAACATAGATTATAAAAATTCATGACAACAAATAAATATTAAATATTAGGTTAGGTTATCTAACTTTTAGAATAAATAAATAAATATATAATATTTTTTATTTAAATATTAAACAGGCCGGCCTACAGGCTAAAAGGCCAGGCATTCTATTTGTAGCCTACGGCCTTGTTTCTAAAAAGGCTCATCGACGAGCCTTGACCTGTTCTAATTACCTCGTAGGCCAGGGCAGACCAGGCTTTTCGTAGGCCAGGCCATAGGCCCCTGTAGGCCGGCCTGGCCCATTTACACCCCTAATCGCTAACAAATCATAATAGCTACTTAGCTAGACCTGGTACCCCATCTTATCTAAGTATTCGCAGAAGCAAAGTGGCGTGAAGCGAGGGTATGTTTGTCTGAAAAATTAGTCAATATTTTTACACCATGTGGAATTTTCAAAATACCACTCGTTGGGTGGTAATATTGGTTGGGATTTTTATTCACATTTTAAAATCATGGGTATGTGATGTGCCTCTGGCAAGTGTGATTTTTCTGTCTTAAAATTGACAAGAATTGAGTCATAAGAGAGCAATTTAAATACATATTTGCTAATTATGTTGATTCTTTGTATGTTAATAATATGCACATTTTAGTTGTGTTTTTACAGGAAAAAGAAGTGAAATTTTGAATTCAAAATTTGAATTCAAAATTTGAATTCAAAACTGGTTTTAATTAAATTCTTACGTTACGTAATAAGTTTTAATTTAATTCTTCAGTTACGTAATAAGTTTTAATTAAATCTTCAGTTATACGTTTCACGACATTTTCGGGAAAGAATTATTGTGCTGTGCGAAGAAAAAAGAGTCTTGTAAATAGAACTCTTCACAAAACCCGAAGGTGGAACTCAGAAATTGGGAGGCAGATCTAGACACTTTGAGAGGAACATCACAAGGATCAGCATTTAAAGCTCATTACATCTCAAACTATCCTCAATTAGCGCTGAAGCAATTAAGGAAAGAATCTGCAATCAAAGCGCTGAGTCAAAGCACAGCTGGCACTGCAGCAAATAAAGATAGGATGCATTGTCAGCATTACATCACGCTGAAGTGTCATCCTTATCTATACACGCAACATCACATGGACCACGCCCAGAAACTTAAGTATAAAAAGGGTGGTCCTCCACCATTCCATTGATTCAGATCTGGACCGGGAGAAGGAAGGGGAGCTGTGGAGTTCTTCGCGTTCTTCATCTTCTTCTTTTTCTTTCTATTTTATTTTTAGTTTATGTTGAATTTTAGATCAGCGATCAGTATGTTGATCGGCTAGATCATTTTTATTGTAGTCAGGGTCACGATCCATATGTGAACCCTTGAAACGAAGGATTGATTTGTGATTTTTGGTTTATATAATTATCTTTATTTTTAATTTGTGCGAATTTTATATTCTCTTTGTTAGATTTGATCAATCTGATAGTTGGGGATATTCTGAGGATCAAAATCCTAGATAGGAATATTAGGGTTTTGATCTCGAAAGGGGGTAAGATAACAATCTGTATGCGTGCTAGGAATAGACGTGTATACGATTGCAGATGCTTAAATTATCGCGCCCATTGCTTGATCCCATGAGAAACATTGCAAGGAATTGGGGTTGCTCATGGGATTAAAGGGTTAACCCTGCAAGGAATTGATGGTTAACTACTAAATCTTTTTAAATGATAATTTATCTGAGTGATTATATAAATGATTATTGTAAATCAATCCGGAGTAAAAAGTGGGAATCATTTGGTGAATGAACCCTGGCTACAATGCTTTTCTCATCTTCTTTACAAATCAATTTTCAATTTTATTGTTTTATTTTTCAATCTAAAAATACAAAAACAAGTATTTTATTTTCAAAATTTAATTTCCATCAAATTGACAATATTTGTCAAAACCCTATTTGAATTCTTCCATTCTTTGAGAAAAAGTTTAATTGATATTAGATCCCAATCCCTGTGGAGACGAACTTTATTTATCACTTTATTACTTGTGCGATCGGTATACTTGCCGGAGAGCATCAAGTTTTTGGCGCCGTTGCCGGGGATTGGCGTTTCTTATATCATATAATCTTGATCTTTAAGATTGGATTTTGTGAATATTTTTATTTTATTTATTTTTATTTTTATTTGAATAAAAGAGAGTGCAGATATGGCTGGGACCAATGATGAAGTGGACAATCCATTCATGGATACTATTCTGACTCCATCTTTTAATATGCCTAACTCAAGCATTGTTCAACCTGATATTGGTAACAATAATTGGCAGCTTAAGTCTTCCAATATTCAATTGGTGGAGAGAGCTCAGTTTGGTGGAGAGGAGAATGAAGATGCTCACAGGTTCATTGACAGATTCCTGATGATCTGTGACTCAACCAAGCATCTGCAGGTTTCTAATGACGCAATCAGGTTGAGACTGTTTCCCTGTTTCTAATGACGCAATCAGGTTTCTAATCCGCAGGGGTAAAGGGAAAGCCTTGAATTGGCTGGAAAGGCAACCAGCAAGAAGTATTCCATCATGGGAGAGTCTATCAAACAAATTCTTTGCTGAGTTCTTTTCCATGGAAAGATATAACCAGATGGTGAATGATATCACCAATTTCACTCAGGCTGAGGGTGAAACTTTGTGTGCAGCCTGGAACCGCTTTAAAGATCTAATGAGGAGATGTCCTCATTACCCCATGACTAATGGTGATCAAGTCCGAATCTTTTTCAATGGGTGTAAACCTGAAGATCGGATGGTGTTGAATGGTGCAGCAGGTGGTAGCATCAAATCCTTGAGAGCAAATCAGACTCTGGAGTTGATAGAAAGAATGGCTGCCAATGAAAATGAATGTTTAGCCAAGCCTAAGAGAGGGATTCTACACCTGGATAACAATGATGCGGTTCTGGCTGAAAATAAATTGTTAGCACAACAGCTAGCAAATTTGACCTCAAGGCTGGACAAGATGCAACTTTACACTATGCAAGTTGCATCTGTGGTTTGTGAATATTGCAAGGGTGAGCATGAATCCAATGAATGCTCATCTTTGTTATCTTCTGATTCTCCTCAACAAGTGCAAGTGAATGGAGTATGGTACGAGCAAAGATCTCCACCAAGAAACATTCCTAGGAGTCAGAATTTCCCTTCTGCAAATAACAATTTTCAGAGGAGAACTCAAGGCACAGGACTGGATTACAATTCCAACAACTACTTGCAGCCTCCACCTGTCCAAGCTAAGGAGCCTTCTGAATTGGAAAGGTTAGTTGGACAAATGGCCCAACACTCCAATGCCTTCATGGAAGAGACTAGGGCCACCACTAAAAACATAAATGCTTCTATCAGGAATTTAGAGAATCAAGTTGGCCAGCTGGCTAAGCAAGTTGCTGATAAAAATCCAGGCACTTCCTCTAGTAACACATTTAAAAATTCCAAGGAGGATTGTATGTTTATCACAACTAGAAGTGGTAAGGTGGTAGGAGCTCCAGAAAAGCTTAAGGTGGTGGAGGAGCCAGAAAAAGAAGAGGAGATTCCTTCTAATGTCCAAACACCTATTCAGAAAGGTGAAGAAAAAGAGCCTCCTATTGTTGCTGAAAAGAAGAAGTTTGAGCTGAATCCTGAATATGTGCGAGCCATGGCACCTTATCCTGACAGATTCAAGAAGGATGCTCAAAAGCAACATTATGACAGATTTCTTGATATTTTCAAGAAATTACATATAAACATTCCTTTTGCTGAAGCCTTGGCTGGCATGCCCAATTATGCCAAGTTTATGAAGGACCTCTTGTCAAGGAAGCACAAGTTGCAGGAATGCCAAACGGTGACACTCACTGAAGAGTGTAGTGCTATAATTACAAAGAAGTTCCCACCTAAGCGTCATGATCCAGGGAGCTTCAATATTCCTATTGAAATTGGGAACACCAAATTTGGTAGAGCCTTGTGTGATCTTGGGGCAAGTATAAATTTAATGCCCTTGTCTGTTTGTAAATCTTTGGGGATAACTGATTTGAAACCCACTTTGGCATCTCTTCAACTTACTGATAAGTCTGTAAGAAAGCCTAGTGGAATAATAGAAGATGTTCTTGTGAAGGTAGACAAGTTCATCTTCCCTGCTGATTTTGTAGTGTTGGATATGGAAGGAGGAGCTGAAATGCCACTTTTGCTGGGTAGACCTTTCTTAGCTACATCTCGTGCACTGATTGATGTGGAAAGCGGGAAGCTAGAGCTAAGAATGAATGATGAAACCGTTACTATCCATGTCTTTGATTCTTTAAAACAGTCTTCTCACAAAGACGATTGTTTTAATCTTGAAGTTGTAACGGAAGAACAAGATGTAGCGGTTGAGCTTCCTCAAAATTTAAAAGATGATACCAAAGAAAATGGAAACCCAAAAGTGGAAGTGAAAGATCTTCCTAAAAATTTAATTGATGATGTCAAAGAGGTAAGGACGCCTCAAAGGAGGCATACTCCTACAAAGAAGAAGGCAAGAAGAAAGGAAGGGGTAAAATTCTTTGATACAAGTTGGAAGAGACACCGAGAGCTGAAGTTTGACAAGAGACACCGAGACTCTATCTCTCGGAAAAATCAAATCTTCAAAGAGTTCTTAACATGGATCCATGGTTTGGATCAAATCTGGGAATGGTGGTCCCATACTTCAAGGCAACCAGTACCACCAGACCTTTCATTTGCTGAGTCATCCCACACTGCTGAAGGGGATGGCATGGAGGGCTGATCTTATATCCTTGCTGATGGAGATCTTGTATATTAGTTTATTTTTTTTGTTTCGTATTTTTAAGTTATTTTGTGTTGGTATATTTTTCTCTGATGTTTTAATGTGTGCATTATAGTTTCTTCTATATGCCACTATTTGTTCTATTGTGCAGGATTTTCTTCCTTCTTGGGGTTTAATTATTGCTGAGGACAGCAATGCTCTAAATCTGGGAATGGTTGGCTTGCACCTTAGAACTGCAATTCTTCTATCAGGGGAGATATTCTAACTCTTTTAATTTTCTTAGTTATTTTGTGTGCTATAAAAAAAAAAAAAAAAGAAGAAGAAGAAGAAGAAAGTGTGTTATCCCAGGTTTAAATGTGCTCATCTTGTTAATGTACATGATTGAATTTTAGGAAATATATTGTATGACTTTCTGGCATAACATTGCATAGGCATAATTGGATTGCATGATTGCTCGTTTGTCTGAGTTAAGATTGTGAATTCTGATAAATGTCTGAAGTCAATTGTCCTGATTCTGCATTGATACCATAGCTGTGAGGTTTTGAGCCTAAACACTGAAATTTTTGTTGAGAGGTCTCACTGTTGTAATACTCTAGAACTTGATTTGTTTTTCTATTTATGCATGCATTGATTGATATGATAAAGACATTTTGTTTTTATTTGCTATTGGCCAAAATAACCCACCTGTATGAGATTTTCCTTTGCTAGCCGTTTGAGCCTGAACTTAATTCTTGATAAATGACCTGTGGCCTGATTGATGGCTTAGCCTATATCCATTTTTCGTGACTTACCTTGATTGAGATTGAATCATTGAATGTGTTGAAAATAAAATAAACAAATTGAGGTAAGCTCCACAATGGTCAAGTAATTAAGGGATGAAAAAAAAGTCATCTATGCCCTTAAAAAAAAAAAAAAGAGAGAAAGGGCAAAATGAAAAAGAGAAAAAGAAAAGAAAGCAAGAAAAAGGAAAAGAGTAAAAGGTGGTTAAAAGGAATTAATTCCCGAAATTCTGTGGGAATGTTAGTGGAGTAAAACAATTGATTGAATCTGTTAAAAGTGAAATAATATCAGTTTTCAATCTCTTGGTTGTTTGAGCTACTATCCAAATTTTCCTACCTATTACCCCGGCCAAGTTACAACCTGTGAAGTCCTTTTGATCAATTGATGCATGTGTTTGATTTTTCAATTTTAAGAATTTTTGAGAATATAATCAAGCATATGGTAGTGTTATAGCTTTGAGTAATTGAGTGCTCATGATACCCTTAAACACTGAGTGCTGAGTGAACATTATTTATCTGTGTGAGGGGTAATCAATGTAGACTTATATATTTAAGAAGCTGATGGCATTATTGGAAGTTCATGATATTGAGTCAGGCATGCATGGCATATTGTATCTGATAGTGTCTATGATTGTTATGTTGGATTAAGCGAATATTTCCTGGATTAAGTCTTTTACATTGCTGGGGACAACAACGTTTAAATCTGGGAATGGTTTGATGTGCCTCTGGCAAGTGTGATTTTTCTGTCTTAAAATTGACAAGAATTGAGTCATAAGAGAGCAATTTAAATACATATTTGCTAATTATGTTTATTCTTTGTATGTCAATAATATGCACATTTTAGTTGTGTTTTTACAGGAAAAAGAAGTCAAATTTTGAATTCAAAATTTGAATTCAAAATTTGAATTCAAAACTGGTTTTAATTAAATTCTTACGTTACGTAATAAGTTTTAATTTAATTCTTCAGTTACGTAATAAGTTTTAATTAAATCTTCAGTTATACGTTTCACGACATTTTCAGGAAAGAATTATTGTGCTGTGCGAAGAAAAAAGAGTCTTGTAAATAGAACTCTTCACAAAACCCGAAGGTGGAACTCAGAAATTGGGAGGCAGATCTAGACACTTTGAGAGGAACATCACAAGGATCAGCATTTAAAGCTCATTACATCTCAAACTATCCTCAATTAGCGCTGAAGCAATTAAGGAAAGAATCTGCAATCAAAGCGCTGAGTCAAAGCACAGCTGGCACTGCAGCAAATAAAGATAGGATGCATTGTCAGCATTACATCACGCTGAAGTGTCATCCTTATCTATACACGCAACATCACATGGACCACGCCCAGAAACTTAAGTATAAAAAGGGTGGTCCTCCACCATTCCATTGATTCAGATCTGGACCGGGAGAAGAAAGGGGAGCTGTGGAGTTCTTCGCGTTCTTCATCTTCTTCTTTTTCTTTCTATTTTATTTTTAGTTTATGTTGAATTTTAGATCAGCGATCAGTATGTTGATCGGCTAGATCATTTTTATTGTAGTCAGGGTCACGATCCATATGTGAACCCTTGAAACGAAGGATTGATTTGTGATTTTTGGTTTATATAATTATCTTTATTTTTACTCTGTGCGAATTTTATATTCCCTTTGTTAGATTTGATCAATCTGATAGTTGGGGATATTCTGAGGATCAAAATCCTAGATAGGAATATTAGGATTTTGATCTCGAAAGGGGGTAAGATAACAAAACGTGTATACGATTGCAGATGCTTAAATTATCGCGCCCATTGCTTGATCCCATGAGAAACATTGCAAGGAATTGGGGTTGCTCATGGGATTAAAGGGTTAACCCTGCAAGGAATTGATGGTTAACTACTAAATCTTTTTAAATGATAATTTATCTGAGTGATTATATAAATGATTATTGTAAATCAATCCGGAGTAAAAAGTGGGAATCATTTGGTGAATGAACCCTAGCTACAATGCTTTTCTCATCTTCTTTACAAATCAATTTTCAATTTTATTGTTTTATTTTTCAATCTAAAAATACAAAAACAAGTATTTTATTTTCAAAATTTAATTTCCATCAAATTGACAATATTTGTCAAAACCCTATTTGAATTCTTCCATTCTTTGAGAAAAAGTTTAATTGATATTAGATCCCAATCCCTGTGGAGACGAACTTTATTTATCACTTTATTACTTGTGCGATCGGTATACTTGCCGGAGAGCATCAGTATGTAAAACAAGTCAGTGTAAACTTGTAATTACCCCTAAACAATCAAATGTGTTGAAGTCAATGAGGAGGAACCGTTTTGCAACTCTATGAGCAGTGTTACGCTAAAAATCTTGAAGTCATTGAAACTGGTAGCATTTACCAAATTCATGTTATTGACAATAAGCACTATAAGAAGATGCGTTATGACAAGCGACAACAATTGTCTACAACAGCTCACCAAAAGAAAAAAACAATTGTCTTCAACAAAGAGTACTACTAATTTATTCTCTCACTCTCTTTTTTTTTAATATCTTATTATGTTTGACAATATGGTAACTGGAAACACAATATGCTATGGCAATAGATGTATGGAGGAGAATAAAAATCACTGGGATCCCTTGAGCTTCTTAGCAATGCCTGCAAAGTACTTTCCCTGATGGAAAGCTTGAGCCAATTCTAACTCAGTAGGTTGTCTTGAGCCATCCCCAGCGTAAGTTCCTGCACCATATGGGGAGCCACCCTTAACATTCTCCATCTCAAACATGCCAGCGCCAAATGTGTATCCAATGGGGACAAAAATCAATCCATGATGAACAAGCTGAGTAATAGATGTCAACCTGTAAAATTGTAAAATCAGAAAACAAACAGTGAGTGGGCACAAAATGAAGAGTGATGGAAACATTAGCACGAAGAATTCAGTAACTTACGCGGTAGTCTCTTGTCCACCTCCCTGAGAGGCAGTGCTGTAAAAGATGCCAGCAGGCTTTCCTGCAAGTGCCTGTGTACGCCATAGTCCTCCAGTTGCATCCAAAAATGCTTTGAATTGAGAAGACATCATTCCAAATCTTGTGGGAAAACCAAACAACAAACCATCAGCCTCAGGAAGCTCATTGGGTGTAATAATTGGAACATCAGTCTTTGGAGGTGCTCCCATCTTCCCAAGGACCTCTTCAGGCAATATTTCAGGTACCTGTAATAGATAAAATATTGGAAGTGCAGAAAGAAAATATTTTGTTCTGAATTATAACTTCTAATGCAGGGAATATCTTCGCTAAATCATCTTAAAGATATTTTACTATGAATATTTGAACACTTTGGTGACAAGAAGCCAATCTTTTGAAAGATTGAAAAAAGCTGTCACCTCTTCCATACTTCTATGATTCTACCTAATTAAAAATCTCATTATTGTAATGACAATGTGCTATGTTAAAGGGGTGGAATAACTGCACAAATAAATTGGTTCTTACTTCCCCTCAGTACATAATTTTTCCTTTAATATGAATGAAAAGGTTTATAACTAGAGAGACTATAATACAAACCTGCCAGAGTTTTGCTTCTACTCCTTCCACGGAAGCAGCCCCTTTTAGGATCTCTTGAGCTAGCTTCTCAACATGTCCGTACATAGAATAGTACCTATAAACATGCAATGTAAATTTCAATCAGATTCATGACAGAGTATCCTAGTAGACATTGACTATAACTTCAGAAGGAGGAAACGATCTTTTATAGGTCTTATGATACTAATTATCACTAAGGAAGCCAAAATGGAAAAAGAATAAAATGTTATTTGAAAATTATGGAGCTTAGAAACTCTTTACAGGGTAAAGACAAATGAGATCTACAGAAAATGTTTAAGGGACAGGATCCATTTACAAACTTTTTGGAATTTTTTTACAAATTACACTATGTTCTCCCGGGAGAACATAGTGTAGTTTGCAAAAGTTTGTATTCTCCCGGGAGAATATAGTGTAGTTTGTAAACAAAAAAGTTTGTAAATATAACCTGCCCCAATGTTTAAATATGGGTGAAGCATCAGATAACTATAACTCAACACATAAGATGTTATTCAGGGAAATATTGCTACACCTTCCGACCATTAACGCATCAACACAGGAATTTGGTCGCACATTGCTCTCACCATGGTCCAAGGGCAACTATAAGCATTACAGTACCAGACAAAACATGATGACACCGGTTACACTCTTACAGTAAAAAACAATTAAATTGATTTTCCCTCTTCTACATAAAGATGGTAAAGGTTGGGATTGAAGAAATATTAATTTCTGAAAATTCAAATTTTAACAGAATTGCAAGTCAAGGAAATAAAGACCAATCCTACTAGTTATCAGAGCATGCAACTGGAACAACCATCAATAATGACAAATGCCAGGACCACAAACTCTAAAAATGGGTGGAGCTTGCACTCGTCTCTTCATGGATATTTCCCCTTACAGCCTTATTAATTAGGAAAATGTAGATCTGGGTTCACAATTTGCCCTTGTGAACCCCCTAACTTTGATGTCAAAACTCTTTTTCTCGGCTTCTTTATCTTTCTTTTAATGTGATCATAATTGTTTCCACTGCAAGCATTATGTTACTCAAACATGAGGCAAAAAGGTCTCTTGCCAACACCAAATTTCTCCTCCTTGGCTGCAATTGTAAGAACTGAATTTTTTTTAATTCTTCCTCAAGCCCAACAGATTTGATTTCAGGATTATGTAATTTACGTTATTATTTAATTTTTTTTGTTTCTTGAGATTTTACACAAGTCCAGCAGCAAAGATGTAATACATTCCAATACTGAGTTGGTGACAAACAGCAGAATCCCCAAATCGTCAACTTTCAAGGGACAAAAACAACAAAATAGCATACCCCAATGAAATGACGAGGCAATACAAACATTCATAGTTGACTTTACTTCGTGAAAATTCTTCAAAAGGAAGACACATAATGCACTAGAAATCTAAAACTTACAGCCACTACTAAAGATCCACCACTTCCCAATTCATCAATCTACAAGCACCCCATATCTAATACCAAAACAAATAACTAGGAAGGGAGCATATCACCATGGACACCCGAAATGATAAGACAGCATCAAAACGAAAGAAGAAATAGACTCCACAACAAGCAAATAAGCGGAGCCATTCAACAAAGGAGAAAAAATAAAATAAAATCATGTCATCAATCATTATGTGGAGAAAATGAAGCAGACCCAGAATTCAGATGAAATCATGGATTGATAAATTGATGAACTTTACCATAGTAAAGTGATAAGTAAGGAGAAAAGAACAAAATCCAATGAAATTGGAGTGTTGAACAAAACTTCACTATCAAAGCAGGTGATTATGCCTAACAAGAAGACAAAAGCATAAGCAGGAAAAATGAAGGAGGGAGAATGGCTTACACAATGTAAACTTTAGTTGCCATGGTCGTAACTTGCAAAGCTCTGCTCTTCTTCTTTTTTTCTGTGTGGAAATCAAAAGGTGTTGGTGAATGAAACGTTGACAGGGTTACCTATTCTTATAATACCACTCCTTCTGTAATATAATCTTATGATAATAGTTTTAATGAGAGAGATGCTCGGAAGGTGGAGTCCAAAAAGAAAATGAGAAAATTTGTTTTATTAAAATGGATCAACTCTTGTTATCAAAAAATATATATATATATATAT
This sequence comes from Gastrolobium villosum, assembly GCA_032173675.1. NCBI lineage: Eukaryota > Viridiplantae > Streptophyta > Magnoliopsida > Fabales > Fabaceae > Gastrolobium > Gastrolobium villosum. The sequence goes on along the minus strand of JAVKPL010006027.1, from coordinate 32,928 downwards.
ATATATATATGGATCAAGTCCCAATATTTACAAACAAATATTTCAACTAAATAATTTAGCTCTGGCTTATTTTTTATTTTATTTTTTGGTGAAAAGCTCTGGCTTATTTATTTGGTCCTTATTGTTACTATCAATTATTATCGTTACTATTATTATTATTATTATTATTATTATTATTATTATTATTAAATAATGATGGGAAATATTTTTCTTATGTTGACGTAGATAAGTTATTTCATATTAGAGAAAAAAATAAAAGTGGGACCCACATTTGTTATGTGTGTAGAAAATGGATTATCTCATGTTAAATGAGATAAATATACTTATCGTTTGATTAGTCCAATTAAATGGTAGATGATGCATGATTGGTGGGTCAACTCTTAATCTTACATCATACACATGGTGGAGTTGTTGAAATCACGTCCATCCATGTTCATTGTTATCTGAAAAATTGAAAATGATATATAATTTCTCATTATTGTACAATAAAAAAACAAAACTTCTATGTCTTGAATATGCCAAAATTGTACCAGAGAAATTTCTCTTAAGTTTTTTCAATTTTCTGAATCCGGTGACACACAATGTCCATGTTCATTCATGTATAACATATTAAAAGTTTAAATATAGGGTTTTATGTTTATTATGTTGTAAGAAAAATGATTGTGTAATATTATATAGATTCGTTTTGCGTGCCATATTTTTTTCTTTTTTTTTTTTGTTTTAAAATGTGTGGGCTCCACAAAATATTATATGTGTAGGAAAATTTATTATATTATATTAAAGGATAAAATAAAAACCCTTAAATAAACTGAGGGTTTAAATTCTCTCAGGCCACGTAAATTTTTTTAACTCTCCTGCTGACCCTTTGAAACTTGTGTTTCCTTTTCTTTTTCTTTTTTTCTTTCTTCACAAATAACGGGTCCCACCATTTTCACTCTCTAGGAAAATAAACTGTCTCTCCTATGGAAGGAGAGACATAAAACCCATAAACTAACTGTAAATATGAATTAGAAAATATTTTTCTTATTCACTTCAGGATGATATTTTGATTAATATTATGAATTTTAATTTATATTAAATTAAAAAAATAAATAAATATTAAAATCATTTAAATGATTAAATAGGTAAGTGATGTATTTTTAAAGGGGATTATTTTTCCCATGAGTAGGATAGAAGTTCTATCTCCTACGGATGCAAATGAAGTGGAACCATTTATTTAAAAACTAAAAAAGAAAAAGAAAAGAAAAGAAAAGAAATGACAAATTATTCGATGTAAGTACAATACAAGAGAGTAATCTCATGTAACATAATAATATGATTTCTCATTGTAAAAGGATTATGTATTTGATTTTTGGCTTTAATGTTTCTACAGTGAATGCAGATAAGTTATCTACATTTACTTCCAAAATTACATCATTTTGGGTTTAAAAATTAAAAAATCATAATAATAAATACTATTATAACTTTGAAATGAATTATAATTTTAAAAACACATTACTTTCTGCCTGAAAATAACATCGTTTTGGGGTCAATACAAATAATTTATCTGGATTCATTACGGTCACACAACAAACAAACCCTTAATATTTTTATTCATTGACAAATCAATAAAAAAATGACTTGTCATTTTTTAAAAAAATGACTATACATCGAACAATATTTCTAAATAAAAAAAAATGACTTGTCATTTTAATTCAACCTTAATGACTTTGAAACTTCTTTAAAGCATGACATAGGCATACGCACAGCAATAAACATAATCATTTCTTTACCATCTAGTTTTTCTAGTATTTTTTGTATAAATTAACTTTCTCAAATAGTTCAAACTGGTAAATATTTAACTATAAATTATTTAAGGGGAATATTACTCTTATTTTATATAAAAGAAAAATTTTCTCATATACTCACAAATCACAAAGTAAAGGAGACCAAAGAGAGAATAAAGGAGAGAAAGAAATATAAAGTGGGTTCGACTTTGCTTTTTATGTGCATTAGATAATTTTTCTCTCTCATATAACATTAGAGTAATATTTCTTATTATTTAATCATAAAAACTATAATATCATGGCATGATTCTGCTTTTAAATGATTAATTTTTTAGGCCCTTCATCTTCAAGCATGTAATTTATCTTAAAAATAAGGCCAAAAGTTATAAATTAATCGTTACACCTTTAAATTACATGCAATTTGATAACTTAAACTTTTTAATACAACTTTAAAATTTTAACATGCGACCGAAGTTTTATTTTTTTACCATTTATTAACTTAAACTTCAAATATTGCATGCAAGGGTTAATAAATTACACTCTTAATCTTGTTCATTCCACTTATATCTAAGGGCTCTAATTTTTTAGTAATTTGAGCCATTGAATATAAGTATAAATATTGTATAAAACTTCCTCTTATTAGAACAATGCCCTTCATGTAATTTGTAATTCAAAATAAGAATAAGTATGTATCCTTGTGATCAATGGTTTTAATAATCAGCCTAATTATGTAATAAAAAATTAAATATTTTTTTGAGTTCTAAATACTCATGTATTATTGTGGATGATGCTTACGTTAAATGTACGCTTCAATGACGCTTCGCTTAAGGGATAATTACGATTGACAACGATGATTATTAAATACTTACCATACCATTCTTTGAAAAGTATTTATTTTTCTTTTTTAATGGTGGATAATTTGGTGATAGTTAGACTCTTCCTTTGTCAAAATAGAAAATTTAAACATGAATATTCCTTTCCCATGCATCATGGTCTGACTTTTTAGTTCCTTATTATTTCATTTAATACTCCTTTTTATTTTTCAATTAATAACATGTTTTGATTTATGGGCAGTTGATCATATAAGTACACTAGCAAACAAAAGAAAAAAAATATTCCAATCCATAGAAATGCGATTTTTTTTTTTCTTTTGGTATATATGAACGTGAAACTCTGAAATGATATGTTTTTAATTGGGGTGGGGTCATTTTTATTTATTAAAATTTGCCGGCGGCTATGATTCAAACGATGTTTTATATGGGAAATTATTATTTGATCATTTTATATGAGATAACTTTTTCATATTATCTCACATCAAAAATTGTGCCACCATTTTTTTTTTTTTAATAAATGGTGGGCCCCACCATATTATGTATCTTTTTTTTTGGTAAAAGATTATTTTTATTTATTAGAAATAACTATCTCCTATAACATGAGAAAATAGAATCCCGTTTTATATACACAATCAGTTGTACGTATACTATAAAATTGGTATCTATATTACAGATCTGGCAGGCCAATCCATTACGCTCCATATAATATTACCAACGACAACTCAAAATTTGATAAAAGATTTTAATAAGCAAAGCATGGTTGCCCCCATTCTCTTCATTTGGATCAGGGATATGGACCCACAAATGCATAAGCATGAGCACAAGCAAGAGAAATTAATGACTTTTGTATCACGAAATGTTGAATGCCATGCCCCGGTTTCCATCATAGCAAATAGAGTGTTGCTTGCTTGGGAGGGAGGAGACCATAATAAGTCTTTCAATTTTATTGTTTTCTTTCATTCTCATTTACTCAAAATTTGTGTATAATGGAAGGCTCACTGAACATTCTACTCCGCGATCGTAGCCTTTACATGGCTTTTGGTGGGTTTTCGTTGGCTTTTCAGGGGATAGCATTATAGAAGCTTTCATTGTTAAGTTCCTTTAGTTCACAAATGACACATAATTTTGTGGCATCGCTGCAAATTTACTATTCCAAGTTTCTGATTGCCAGATAGGTTCTCTTCTAAGAAATTCATACAGTAAACTAACCTCCCCTAACTCCATTGGTCAAAGGAATAAATTAATCAATGGAACAAAATTATAATGTAATTTAAAAAAAAAATACCACTATTTATGTAATAAAAAAAATTAAAAAAAATTAAAGGTTTCTATAAATTTTGCGATAGTCTCCACTAACCCCTCCCTTGCTACACCACTTAAATAAATTGAATTCAGGTTAGCATTGGGTTTAACTTTTTTACTAAAGTCTAGTTGGGTCTAATATGTAAAAAGGGCCCAATAAATCTAGAACTCATTCAGCTAGGATTAGGATTTCTTGAAATTTATATCTATTCTGCATTTATAATCATCAGCCAGCCTCTGGTCTTCACTATGTGGTTGTTGAGGTAATCTTCATGATATTGAGAGAGTGCATCTTGGAAGATAACGAGGAAGATCTATCACCGGTCAATCTCAAGAGGATTGTTTGTGCATAGGAAAATAGTTCATGAAGAGGAATCAAACACAAGGAGATATTGCATAGATCTGCGTGACAAGAGATAAATCAAAATCATGATCTGTTGCATCCCAAATCACAATGGTCTAAATGCTTCTGCAGATCCAATTGCGCCTATTGGATTTTGCTCTTTTATTAAAGTTCAATTGGGTCTAATAGTATAAGACTTGATTGTATAAGACCTGATTAAATTTTAATACTATCCACCGTTTAGTATGATATTATATAAAATAATATCCTTCAATATTTTAAAAATTAATATATTAAAAAAATTTATTTTAATATATAAATATTGAAATGATATATTAGTTCTTGGGAACTGTACTTGTAAGCAATATTAATACATCAATCCCTTATCATGCCTAATCCACCATTCCTAAGCTTGATTAAGTTATACATCATTTTGATGTATAAGCTTATAATATACGATGGTCATACCAAATGATTAAAAATGTCATAACGTATAATATAAACTTATACTATCTGACCTTATACATCACACCAAATAGGCCCTATACTTAAGACTTAGGAACTACTAAAGTTAGTAGTTATATTTGCTGGCTTTTCCTTTCATCAACGAACTTTGTTTTCGGAAATTTTACAATACAAAACACTTCAGTGAAAATTCACACAATTGGGGACCTAATTTTCCTATTCACGTGTAGTCATAAAAATTTACAAAAACTTCCATTTTATACAAAATCGTGTAATTTTTAAGAAAGTTGGTATAGGAATAAAAGCTTGTGCACGGGGTGTTAGAGATGGTCAATATGCTAGTATATAAATAATATGATTTGAATAATTCAAAGACATTTTTTATACAAAGCCATTTATTAAGAGAGAGAGACAGAGATGACTAGCATTCTAAAATGAAAGTGATGTTTTCAAAAAAAAATAAAAAAATTTAAAGTGTTTGGGAATTGAGCTTTTTTATTCCTGAAATGAAATAGTTTGAAACTTTGAATATACTCTATCTTTTAACCTGAAGGAGTATGGAAAAAGGGTGGCTCTTAGATGTCAAGTTGTCCTTTAGGTACCAAACTCGGTATTGGGTGGGCTTTTAATATCAAGCTATGAGGTTTGACTTTCTAGCACACTATAAGAACTAGGGCTCAGCTCTTTGAAAGTCTAAAGTATGGGCTTGAGCTTCAGTACACCAATCGCTTCTGTTTATGGGTTTCATCTTCCTGTAAAAATACTATGTACAACTACCAGTACTCTCTTTAAAATCGGAGCGTTTCAAAATTCTATTACTAACCTTAACTTATTGGAATACCCTATAAACCTTAGTAATGCTGTAGCGTGTACACTTCAACCAAATATGCTTCGTTGTTTAAAATTCATCTAATTCAGCTACATTTGATTAAATATTTAAAAATCTAAAAATGAAAAGAAAAAATTAGCAATGTTATTTACATATTTTTTTTGCATTCCATGATTATGCCTGGTTTAACAGCTGCCATTGAATTCAAGCACATTGGCAATTTTTTTTTTCTTATGAAACTGAAATAACTATAAACATTATTCCTTAAACTAACTCGAACGGCACTGGTTATATTATTAGCTCGCCTACTCCTCACCCAACTTCATTTTACGGGCATACTTATATTTTGAAATGACGACATGAATTTAAAAGAATAGCAAAATGATAAACATCATAAACCAATTTCAAATTTGAGACCGTAAGATGTTTATTTATTTCTAATAAGGATAACAATTTGAATCAAATACTCCTCATAATTACACGTTTCTTTCAAATTTGCAGGGGTTGTTCTTAATGATCATGAAATTTTAGTTATTTTTTCTTATTATTTAGGAAAATTAACGCGTCAATCAATCATGAAAAAAGTGAGTCAAGTGTTTTCAACTATTTCTAAAAGTTAAATCAAACCATCATGTTCCATTTTTGATAAGTTAAAGACGGGTAGGTCAAGCAGGTTGACCCACTTTATAACTAATTAAACACATCGCCAAAAGAAAGAGATGAAAGCAAATAGGAGTAAACTGCATGGGTGTGATATCCAAAATGATTAATTCCATCAAATCAAAGAAGCAAAGCTATTTCATGTTAGACCTGTGCGCCTCTATGTATATATGGTCTCCTTCAAAGTAAATTTCTATCTACAAGTTCTGCCGGCAAGTTTAGATGAAAAAATCTATCTCCAACTCTAAGAGACCAAGACCCTATTTTATAGCACGCTTACGAGAAGAACATCAATCTAATCTGAAATCCCTATACAAAAGTCGAACAAGTTCTGCCGCCACCTACGCTTGCAGCATCTACATGAATCCTTTTCACTCAATAATATTTCTGATGAGCATCCACGAAGTCAAACTGAAGAAAACATATGTTAGAACATTCATAACGTAATACAATAAGTAAAAAATATATAAATTAGCAAGTTGGCACGGTATTTGATGTGAACAGAAAGAAATTAAACTAATAATAATAAACAAAACAAATTAAGAACTTGAATAAGCACTGCAAGGACATATAAATATGTAATCCGTCCATTCATCTCCAAACTTAAAATTCCAGTTTTTTAAAATTATTTTATCAAATAAGCAAAGTTAATTTCATGAAAAAGAAAAGGCAAGGTTAAAATCCAACTTATACGCAAATTGGTACATGCAAAATGGAATATTAAGAAGCACACTTTTAAATTTGATAGAGATAAAGTTTATCAAAACTACAACTTAACCACAAAATTTAGCATGTTTTGAATCATAGCAATGACTAATGATAGCAATGACTAATGATGTAATACCATCAAGACCTCTTTGTTTTTATCCGCAATATAAGAAGGGGAGAAAATTCTGCATGGATAAAAAAAAAAAAACCATAAAACCATACAAAATTAGTTGCGTGATAACAAATCAGAATACTGATAATCTCACTAAAAAATTGCCCTCAATACATAACGAGAGAAGTATCACAAAGGGCTAATGCAAAAAGTTTTGGTCCAGTTAACTATTCAAACAAAGCCCCACAACAGACATTACCGGTATCATTGGGTTTATTGCTCCAGCAAACTGAAAGTTCTGATGCCCTCTCTATGCCCTCTGACTTATATGGAGCTATACTGTGAATGCCAAGAGGGAGATAACCCAGTAAATCATTCTCGATGCACTCATACCTGCATCAAATATCAGAATACACAATCATTTCAATGTCAGAAGTTAGAGATGTACCAGGACCTTAACTAAAACAGAACTCACATATTTTCACAAAGTTTGTCAATCATTGTTGACAGATTAACTATCCGCGTCCTTATCCTCTCAACATTTTTATCTGAAAAGGTTTCAAAATGTCTATCCAAAATTTGAGAGAGCTTTTCAACTTTTTCCTCAATCTGCTGTTGTTGATCCTCAAATAAGTTCCGTTTCTTTTCCCTTTCAGCTTCTGACATTTCTTCCTTAGAGAGCTCATCTCCGAACATATAAAATGCAAATGCATATGAATATGACAGGACACGCCTGGATCTGAAAAGTCTGGAGAGTCCATTATTTACCCAGCTATAATCTCTGATCTCAGAATCTTTTTCTTCTGAAATAGCAATCTTCCCTTGTATAGTCTGTTTCAGTTTACTTTCAAGCTTTAAAGATTCCGTGTGAGCTTTATAGCGGTTATAATATTGCATATATCGATATGGATCCCGCTTTGGTTCATCCGATTTTTCTAGGTTTTTGTAGCCATCACCACATCTATGACGAACTTCTCTTAACGTATCTTGCTCTCCGCCAATGGCTGCACGACACAACCAGCTGCACCAAAAACAGGAAATTATTATGGAAAACGTAAGTTATTGTTAGCTCGAACATTCATAGGAGGCTTCAACTACAGATCCCCGTTACCGAATAAAACTTGGGTGATACTGTACCACCAAAGATTCAGTACATCTCACCAATCAGAACATTATATGTCAGCCAAAATTCTCTCTTTTCTGCCATATTTTTTCTCTCTCCTATGATGTGTAATGCTCTCATTTGTGTGAGATGCACTGAATCTAGGTGCTACAGTAGCACCAAAGATTTATCACTGATTACCATACTCAAAATTAACTGAATCTTATAACCAAAAAGGAAAATAATTACATAGAAAACTTTAATGAGCAGAGAAAGGAGGGAACTCACCAAAATATTTGGTCACAGATACAGATAACCCAGTTACAACCGTCCTTCTTCTCAACCGGTATTTGGCACTTTGGACAAAGTTTTGTGTGTCCAGCTATCCAAGCAGTTGCTAATTCCTCTGTAGACTTCTTAGCCCAAAGCTCCCACATCAAACATGAACAAGGGGAGTGTGCTTCTGACAAGCAACTGAAACAAAATTGTAAACCACATGAACATTCTACCTCACGTAATTCATCATCCTTAACACGTATTGCGTTCCCACAATGAGGCGTGCTGGGACACCATTTAGCTCTCTTGTTATCATCGATGTAAGATTCAAGAAGAAAGCGTTCATAGTTCTCCGCCATATCAGGATGCTTTCTACCGACAAGAGTTCTTACGACAGCTTCATCACAAATGGAATAGCATTTATGTGACATGCATCTAATTCGTTTACTTTGACCCTCATTTATCTTGAAAAGAAAATGCCCTGTCCAACCTATAAAAAAAAAAGGCATGAAAATGGAAAAAGATCACAAACGAAAATCAAGAACAACACCACCTTCATCCCAACTAGTTTGGGGATCACAAATGGAGTTTGCAAGAATAATTTCCATCATTTCTGATAACACTTTAAAAAAAAATCCTAGCAAGTTCAACCATTAAATATTATGAAATCACAATACATCACAAGTCAGTGATATCAATCTTGGTAATGATGTTAAAAAGGGCCTAACGCTGACCCTTTTCTAACAGCATTATTAATATCAATGGAAAGCTATAGAATTTTCATCTATGAAATTATGAATAAATACAAAAGAAACAAACACTCACAGGTGTTGCAAAACCAGTGACCACAGTCCATTCTTGTTCCTTCATCACAAGGAATTTTCTCCATGCAGACTTCGCACTTTATTGAAGAAGGAAGGGTTGAGTCAGAGTGAAGATGTTGGTCCACACTAACACCAGCTTCAGAAAACAGAAATGATTTCCCCTTTTCTACATAAACTGCAAACAACTTTTCCACATCCCAACGATGAAAAATAAGAAGCGCACGTGCATGTCCCACCCTCAACGATAGCGTCTCCATCACTCTGCACAAATCCTCTTTCTGCACATTGGGATCATCTCAGTAAAATCGATAAATTGTATTTAATCTGAAAAAAAAAATGTTAATTGAATTTTTTTCTTTTCTTTTTTTAAGTTTTTATCTTGTTTGTTACCTGTGCAGCAAGGAGTGATTCCTTGGGAATCACCTGCAAGTGACAAAGCAGTTCGAGCAGAACATGGTGAGTGCAAGAAAAGGATTCGCCAAAAAGAACAATATCCCAAGGGAATGAAATGATGCGAATACCTCAGCAGTGGGACTTTTGGACTTCAAAATCTGATGATCATCGTCGTTGTCGTCGACGTAGTCCTCCTCATCGGAGTACCGGAATTCGTCGTCGTTGTTCGCGTGAGCTTCCATCGCACGATTAGGGATTCAAGAATCCGATAACCTGTGAGAATCAAATATGGAAATCAAGACCCTGCTCACGCAAAAAACCTCTCCTTTTCTTTTCCCTTTGCAATTTTGGTTTTGCTTAGCTTAAGCCGGGAAATGGAATCATCTCTTATTTAAACACTTAAGATCACGTGACGGTTCAGTTAGTTTTAACTTTTAACGACAACTTAACGGTTTTCATCGAAGAAACAATAAATATTATGGAAAATGTTATACTCTAATAAAAAATCGGAAAAGTGTGTATTATCTTAACGATTATAATTTGTGTGTGAAATTAATAATTAATTAATAGGTGATGTGATAAAAAAATATAACCGTTAAATTGACGCAAATTAACGGTTAAGATGATATAAATTGTGTTATTTAAAAAAGATAATAAGTATAACATTTCGCATATTATTAATAAAAAATATGATCTTCACACTTAAATCTCTTATTAAAAAAATTAGTCATTTCCATGAAAATATGGACTAATGTAGGTTTTTTTAAATTTATGAGAATCACAATTTCAACTAATTGTGTCTATTTGAATTTCTTACAATACTAATTTTTTTGTAAGGGATTAAAGTAATAACTATACTTTTTATTTTTTTTTGTAAACAAGAACTATATATATTTTTTATTAAAGATACAAAAGGGTATTTATTTATTTTTTTGTAATCAATCCAAAAGGGTATTTACTCTTGAAGAAGAAAGTCCAATACGTATTTTTTTTTTTTTACTTAATATTCAAAAATAAAAAACTATTTTTCGGTAGACAATATTCACAAATTTTAGTAGGACATTAGTACCCCAAATATTATAGGGATAGGATATTGTGAGCATATTTACACCCAAACACAGTTATCTATCAACTGTTAGATCGCTTATGTTGATCTAACGGTTATATATATTTTTCTTTGTATGTTAAAGATCAAATTTAATATTTTATATTTACTACCTTTATATGGTTATGATTTTCCATATTTAATGCTTTTTTTTTTTAAATTAATGTTCAAAAATAAAAAAACTATTTTTCGTTAGATCAACATTCACAAATTTTATATAGGACATAGTACCCCAAATATTATATACAAATATGTGAAATTTTACGAGAGACTGAATTACTTAATTGTGTCTCGAATTTTAATATAAAAATAAGAAAATTATTTTCCCAGCCTAGGTTTAAACACAACACAGCTACATGTAATAACTATATTTCATAATTATTATATTAATATGAAATAATTATAATTAGTACCAATTAGTATTGATAAAATTATTAGATTATATCAATTAACTGTGATTAATATCAATCAGAATTAGACTGATATTAATGTAAGTAATCAAAAACAACCTCATAGCAAGTCATTAGACTTGCTCGACATGCTACATACCTCACAAGTCACAACTAAGTTCAATGCCATGGCTATACTTCATGGTCTCCCGAGAAACATACTTGTGATTTGTCAAAAAAAAAAAATTATCTAGATTAACATCATAATCGTTATTAAAATCTTCATACACAACTCATTCAATCTGGCCTTCACCGTTACCACTTCCAAATTACATTATTTAATTATGGATTCATTTTTTCTATCATCATTGTAAATAACTTATATATATTAATTTACATTGAGCTCAAAACGATATTTTTTTGATAAGGAAATCATATTATTTTTGTAATTATAATGTATTTCAGAGTTATAATAGTCTTTTTTATTATAACTTTTAAATTTTTCAACTCAAAACGACATCATTTTAAAAGCAAATATAAATATAGATAATTTATCAACATTCACCGTAAAAATATTAAAGCCTTTGATTATTAACTAAACAAAAAATTATCACCTCTCACGTAACTTCTCTATGCAGGGATGTATATGAGAAGCTGCAATATAATCCTAAAAATGTTAAAGGAACCAAATAACAGAAAAAGTAGGCGTTGACCAAACAAATCCCATGACGGAACACTTAACATCACGAAAACACTAGACGATGTAAAATGCTCAGCAACAACCTTAACAAAGCAAGAACCAAAAATTGCATCCATACTGTTCTTCACATTGACACTAAACAACCAGTGAGAAATGACCCTTCGCAAACTTTGTGGAGGATGAACCTAACTACCAGCCGTATAGCACTAACAAAAACATGAAAAATAATGGTATCTACAATGGCAGAAATGCTAATAGGCTCACCGTGACATAATAAGACTCCGTCAAGTCAGAGGAGGCATGCATAGTAGTAAAAAATTAAACATATAAAGGGCCGAAATTAAAGTACAGTATATTTGAGAAACCTTAATATTACTATAGACAGAGCATCAACAGCTTATTTAGCAGGGAGAAAAGTCTCTCAAGCTAGAACTGTACCATGAATTCTCATTATTAGTATCCACCATTTACTATATGGCATGTGCACAAACCACTCACCATTAAAGATAGAAACCCAGGTGCGTTTACTTCAACGGCCAAAAAAACAGGTGGTCGTACTACTACATTAAGCAATGTTTACGTACAAACCAATTATTCATAACACTTCCCTTTCCCTAGACAACTCATTTATTAGTAGTAGATAAACGATAAAGGCAATTAAATTATAGGAATGAAGCTCTCTATGCTACATGCCAACCACCTATCCACGTACTTGAATAAAAATGCAGTACTAATATATACTGAAGGGTGCTATACCCCAAATTTGTACAACTGATCTTGTGACGAATTTAGAAAATTCAGAGAAATGCTTTCTCAAGATCAAACCATCCGTCCCGTCCCCTCTCCCCTACAAGTGGCCATCCCATATTGAAAGTAAATAGACAATCAGATTTTCCTAACGACAGATGGATGCCTTAACACAAGCAAAATATTAAAAAAATATCAAAGGCAAAGAATCCCTAATATGAAACAGCAGCAGAGGCGAAACCCATTAAAACAAAAACAAGATTGTTACAAATTGAAGTAAAAGGACAACCGGTGCATAGAGGCGAATGAATTGAAGTAAAACACTCATCATTAAATTCTCAAATATCAAACAGCAGTTGAGACAGAACCATTTAAACAGAAAGACTGTTACAAATTTGAAGTGAAGTAGTCTATTTGAGGGTAAAGAAAGTCTCCCGCAACCTTTCATGTACATCTCCAAGTCATATGAAAAGACTGGCAGAGAAGATGAACAATAGAGAAGAAAAAAAAATGCTATTAATTCTACTAGCTAATGTAGCACCATATGCAGGCATTTAAATTTTGGTATTTTTTGTTCACAGTAACTGTACACTTTACATTCATCATGGTATCTAAAATATCTTTGGCCAAATTGGAGACCAACACTCTTATTTATTCTCTAAGACGCAACCATTAAAACTTAGGCGTCTTAAAAATATTAAGAATTAAGTAACTAATTATATGACATGGATTACTAAAATCTCATACATTAGTAATTTATTTCATCCATGCATTAATTATATGGCTTAATGAGAAGCTGCACCTGAAAATTTAAATACTGACTGCAAATTCTGGTTTAAGCTGTTGGGACATGGTCTTCGCCAATCATAGGTTTTGAGTGAGAGTGCTTCTTGCCAGGGTAACTAAAGATCCACCCCACAGATGTTTCATTGAAGTACTATTAGTTTATTGCCTATACACATTTGAAATAACTGGAAAATAACATTGCAACAAGATGTTGAAGTGTTAAACCAGTAACGCAGGATAGCTTCGAACCCAAGAGAAAATTTCATACAGCGAAGCATTACATCCAATTTTCAGAGGATCAATAAGAAACTTTCTTCGTTATAAAAGCTAACAAGAGAGAGAGAGAGAGAGAGAGAGCAAGCCCATCAATTTTTATTTCAAATGTACAACATAAAAAAGAACCCTATTAGAACAAAAAATTGATGTTTCATTTTGTACAGGAAGAAGGTTACCCAACAATATATAATTCAATAAACAAGACAAAAAACCCATCTCACCTTCACAGAGGACAACAAATCTTCTTTATCAAAACTGATAATTTTCCACTCCATCTCCTATGAACTCATCATCCGATTGTTGCCACGCAGAACCTGAATCAAACATGAGGAGTTCCTCCTCACCTTCTCATTATCATCCTCCAGCAACCCGAGACAAATTTCCAAAACCCCTGCTTCCATGGCTTCCAGAACAGTTCCTTCACTGTTACAACAGAGGGAATTGAGAGCAGCCAGAGCATACTGAACCCCCCTGGAGCTTCCATTCCTCAAGACCCGAGTCAGAATATTCACACACCCATGAAACCTTTCCATTTTCTCCCTCCCTTCCTTACACTTAGCCAGAACCCCAATAACTTCAACGCTCCTTTCAAGCCCAGAATCAGCACTTCGAAGCAAAACAGGGACGGCCCCACATTCCACCGCTCTTCTCCGATTATCAGGGAAAGAACATATAGCATAAAGCGCCGTCGCCGCTTCTTTCTTCTCTCTCCCTTTACCGTCCCGCACGAGGGATACCAGAGCTTCAATCGCGCGCGGGTACGCACCGATCGTCGCTTTGTTCACCTCCACCACGGCCAAGCTCGTCAGCATAGTGGCCGCCACGGCGCGGCAATCGGAGGCGCCGGCCATGAGAACGGCGACGACGCGGCCGACCACGCCCTCCGCCACCAGCCCCACCTTGTTGTCGTCGTCGAGGCTGAGGTTCAGCAGGAGCGAGAGGGCTTTCTCCCGGAGGTAATCGTCGCCGGAGTCTATGCAGAAGAGTACCGCCGGCACGACGCCGGACTCGGTGAGACGACGGCGGAAGGAAGAGTCGCGCTTGGAGAGGCGGGCGAGCTGGCGTAGCGACTCGATTTTGGATTGGACGGAGGAGGAGGGAGAGGTGAGGGTGGAGATTAGGGTTTGGGGTTGCGGCGGCGGAGGGTGGTGGAGAGGGGAAATGGGGGCATAGTTGGAAATCAAGCTTCGGAGGGCGTGGTTGGGGATGAGGGGATCGTGATCGGGGAGGGGCAGTTTGGTAATTGGACAGGTGCGGTGACCGGCGTCGAGCCAGCGTTGAATTGAAGAACGGTCGAAGGTGTGACCCGAAGAGAGGATGACCGGGTCGGACATTATTTCCAGCGAAATCGGACATTTGAAATGTTCTGGAAGCTGAGCCGCCATTGCTCTCTCTCTCTCTCTAACTTTCTCTCTCTCTCTCTCTCTAGGGAAGCTATGAGTTTGAGGGAGCCTTGGTGGGTTTGAGAGGGGTTTATGACTTTCCGTTTCGAAGTAATTATTATAAAAACGGCAAACCCTTGTACGCAAGGGCAGTTCCTATAACGCATGGGTCTTGTGAATTGTGATAACTCCATTCAATTGTTAGCCAAACAGCATTCTTCACTTTGATTATTATGAGTCTATCTATGACTTCCCCTCATTAGGGAAATTTTAAAAGGAAGAAATTTCATGAGATTATCAAATATAAAAGAGTTGTGTGGAGCAAAAACAGTTTTGGATTGCAAAGAAAATAGGGATTAAGGAGGACGAAGGAAAATACGTCTAGCATAATTGATTTTTTTATTTTTTTTGAATACGGATAATTGATTATTTGATTCCAAATTTCCAAGCATAATTGATTTTTTTATTTTTTTTGAATACGGATAATTGATTATTTGATTCCAAATTTCCAAGCTTCTGCACCGTAAAGGATAAGTTTTTTTTTTTTTTTTTTTAAACAAGGTACGTACATAAAAAGTGTATATAGTTTTTAACACAAAGTAGTATGGCACTTTTCCCATGTCACAATCTAATAAAATCTAATCTCATTTCAAGTTTTGATTGAATCATTTATTATTTTAGTATATAAGAAAGGTATAATAAATAAGTTTATATAATATAATTAGTCAATACAATTACAATATATTATATTAAAATAATTTATTACAATTTATAAGACATGTGAAAAGTATCCTTAAATCAGTAAGACATCTATCTATATAGATTATAGGGAGTTTATTTTATACAAGTATTATAAATTTTACATATTAGTTATACATAATTTGTTTCCTCTAAATTTATTTTAACTTGATAAAAGCCTAAGTTTTTTTTGGCATTCCAATTTAAAAAAATTTAAATTTTATTCATAAGGAATAAAATGTCTTTTTTTTTTTTGTGAACGGAATAAAATGTCTTTATGTTACCAAAAAAATGTCTTTTATTTCTTCAGTTATATATTTTAATTGTTTTATCTTTTTAAAATATAAATTGTTTATTTTATTTTTTTGGTAAGCTAAAATATAAATTGTTTCTTTTTGATAGACAAAATATAAATTGTTTCAAATGTCAGTTATATTGATCAATTATATATTTTCTTATTTATATATAAATACTAATTGTCCTTCTTATTGTTTTTATGTATCTCATTTTTAATTATGAATTATAAAGGAAAACCCAATTAAATTTGTCATCGTTGATTTCATTTTATATAAGTGATAACATGAATTTTGAATCTTAATTTTATCTTGAAAGCATAAATTCGGATGTTTATTAATTGCTTTGACTTGTAACGTTTAAATTAACATCGATCTTTTAATATATTGGTATAATAGTATGAAAAAATGAAAACACAAAATTTTTACTATCTAATCTATATATCTCGAATGTAAACATGAGTAAAAATTTAGTTTATATTTTTTTATTGTATTGTTTTTATTTATTTTATCGTCAAATTAATAATAACAAAGATGTTAATTTAGTTGTATTATTATAAGATAATATGTAATATTATATGCCAATAAATATTTCTGTTTTCTGATTTTCTTCTCATAAAATTTATAGCCTAAATAGTGATATAGTTAAAAAATAAAATATCACAACCATATGTTCCTCAACTTTATATAGAAGTAATTAAATTTAAAGATAATTTATAACCATTAACCAATTTTATTACGGGGTGTTGATTTTACAAAAACAAGTTCATAGTATTAAGCATTTCTCAACTAATTATTGAATAAGCGGTATGTAAACTTTAATCAGTGGCTTGTAAAACAAGAACTTGTTGTCCTTATTTTCTGTCACTGCGAAAATCCAATTGAATTTGAAAGTGAAGAAGATAATAACGGTTAAAAATTAAAACAAATTCATATTTATCATTTCTTTTTATTTTATTTTATTTTTCATTTTTTCCATATATTTAGAGTTTCCGAGTCGAATTAAAAAAATATATTCATAAAGTGAATAACCAACAAGCTTAATGCCGATTTTCTCACCTTTAATACCACATATGGTGATATAATTTTGTTCGTTTAATCTTGTGTAAATATTTTCCTTATATATCTTGGGTTGAGAGAAGAAGGGTATTTGGGAGAATGCATAGGTATTTTGTGGGTTACTTTGGCGGAAACGAAGGGAATAGAGAGTGGCGTTTCTTTCAAAGCCGAAAGTCACCATTCCATCTACTTTTTTACCTTATTAAAAAAAAGCCTGACTTCATCCATAATGACAAAAGCAATATACATATGAAAATGTTTATTGTTTAATATAAAGTATATGTTACGAAAACTTTAAAATTTTAAATTTACTTTTAAAATGTAAACAAGAAAAGAGATGATCATGTAATTTAAAGATGAGAATTAATTTTTTCATTTTATATAAGAAAATCTTTTCATGTTACACTTATATGAGTGAGATTAATAAAAAAGTGAGAAGATAAAAAAATCAAGATAGAACTCACTCATATATTGTAAATGTAACATTAAAAAGATTTCTCATATGAAATGTGAAAACTATTTCCCTTAAAAAAAATAGCCGTCCGCTGGCTTGGAGGAAAACGGAAAGATAGTTGGAATTATTATCGCAGTCAAGATTTTTATATTATATTTTTGTATATGATCCGATCACTCAAATTAATTTGATATAATTGATGTTAATATTTTGGTATACGTTGTTTAATATTTATCATTATTACAAATTATATTGATTAAATATTAAATTTATCTTTTAATATTGTATTAAAACAATTTTTTAATAATATTTTCTTTTAAAAAAATACACAACCCGACACGGGGAAGTTCACTTTCAATATTGTTCTGTCTGAGGCAGTGATGTCTAACCAAATGGTAGATAGTTGATATTGGATATGATGCTTTCTCTCTAGATACCTATGGATTAGGTATTTGGGTGCAACGAATCACTACACACTTATATGACGGCTTAGCCAGAGAGTGTGTGTGCGCTGAGTGGTTCCACAAAAGTAGGGTTTAGAAGAGATCCTCATACCTGCGGTCTTTAGCTCTATTTATAGTGCTTTACCTGGGCTTGTGTTGTTTGGGCCTCCCGTGAATGTGGGCCTTACTCAGGTCCATAACAGTTGCCCCCCAACTCGGTAGACTGAGTGTTCAGGATGTCGGGATGTCTGAGTCATGTCTCAACGCACACGCTTCACCTCGGATGAATGAGATATCTTTGATGCTAGGCTGATCACTTGTTGGTTTAACCCCTTTATTTATAGATGGGTTACTTGAAAGAGTGTACTTCTGGTATTCTTAGGAATATTGGGGGCCCAAGTTCAACTGTTTAGATGTTTGGATAAGATTGTCATTAATAAGAGATTCACTTTCTTTTGTATTGTCCTTTATTGGTTCTTCTAGAATATGAGCCTTTCGTCAAGTCGATAACAGTTTTGAAATTAACAAAAACAATTTTTTGGTTTTCACTTTTCCTCAAACACACTATACCTGGACTGACACAAATGGTTACTAAATATACACAATGAAGAAAATTTGTCAAATATTATCAAGAAAAACCAATTAAGATGTAAAATTAAAAGGTGATTTTGGCCATACTATTTATCATGTGAAATGTAAGATTGGTCAAACAGGAAGCTAAGATTACATGTTAGATTCTTTATAGGTGAATCAGTTGTACAGGATAAACAAAATTATTTCTCATGAGCTAGTTGAGATATCAGACATTGTCTGACTCAGACGAAACAAAATAATTACATATTATAATAAGATTGAGGATATTCTAATTATCAAAAATTCTCACTACTAACTTATTACCCATCACATCACCATTGGATCAAAGAGAGAAAATATTGAAAAGTTTTTGAAGAGATAGAAATAATGGTGATTAGATAGGTATTAAGTTGGTAGTGAAAATTTTTGGTAATGAAAATATCTCTCCTCTTATAATAAAGCAATTACTAAAGAACTGTTTGTCATAACAAAATAATTAGAGATTACAAGCTTGCAAAAGAATACAAAAAAGAATATCAGAAAAGAGATGCCCTTGTTCCAGGGCAACATGTCTAACAGGACAAAGGGTTGATGTGAACATGAAGCCGTCCATAAGTGTTCAAAAGTATGTTTCCACTTGTATGATTGTATCAGGCATTCAAGGAACAAATAATGCCGCTAATATTACCAAGAATGTGTTTAATCTTGAAAATGACATTTCCTTACAGAAAGTTACAAACATAGAGGGATATATATGATTGAGAATATATGACTCGGCATCAAAGTATCTAGCAAGCTTCTATTCTCCTGACCAATTATATTTCATGCCATGACCTCACTACACTAGACACTACTAGACAGCGCATTCTATATATGATTGAAGATGATAAGATGAAATCTTTTCATTTTTCTACAAAAGTGGATTTTTCGGCAGTTTGTTTCCTTCATTGTTAGTTCGTAAAGCAAATCTCTACACCCATCGCATTTTTTTTTTCTTCCCGGGGAACAAAGCAACTTGTGACCCGGGTCTAAACTTTGTGACGTTGGTATATATGTTTGATCGAGGGAAATCAATGATTAAGATATGGTTGTAGGAGATTTTAAACGAAATTAGGTTGTAAGTATAACCTTCCCCTTATTATATTTAGGGAGAGATATTGTAACAACCAAGTTGTGTTACTACCATGTTATTACCAATCAATCTCACCGTTAGATCGATTATGTTGATCTAACGGTTATATTTATTTCTATCTTTGTATAATCATGATTTCTCATATTTAATACTTTATATTTATTTCCATCTTTTTATAAGTATTATTTCCCATATTTAATGTTTTTACTTTAAATACGAGAAATCATTACCATACAAAGATGAAAATAAATATAATCGTTGGATTAACATAATTGATCTAACGTTGAGATTAATTAATAATAACACAACTTAGTTGTTACAATATCCTTCCCCTTATATTTATATTAAATTTATGCCAAAGTGATATCTTAATTATATGTTTATTTTCTTGATTATTGAGTTCGAAATATAATGTAGCTTTGATACATTGAAGGGACAAACGTATTGTACTTGTGTTATTTTGCATTTGTGAACAAATGGAGCAATGGCGAACCAACTCATTTATTGATTTAGGGTCAATAAGAATTTAGATGATCTCAAATACTAAATTTTATTTGAAATCTTAACTAAGTTTAATTAGTCACATTTAAAATGTGATTAATTTTTAAAAATTAGCTAAGATAAAAACCTTGACCGGATATAATGCGGCTACACCACTGAAATGGAGGCTTGCTCTCATAGTCACAAATTTAGAAAAAAAAATTAAATACTACAATTATACTGAGTTAGGTACGTCATTTTACTAAAATAGAAAAAATTTATTCCATTTTAATCCCTTATTTTTTATAATTTTTTTTATGCCCCTTATTATTTTCTAATTTGGGAACATAGTACGCAAGGTTTGCTCCAATTTTAGAGGGTAAAAAGGCATCAACTTGATGGGTCTCTTTTACAATTTATGCATAGGCAGCTTTGAGAAATTGTTTCGCAACCGTCATGATTATGAATCAAATGATATTCACCCACGTCAACAAGTTAGTTTAACATTTCGTACTCTTATGCACAACCAATTTCAGGAACAGGTGTTTTTTTTTTTTTTTTAACTTGAAATTGAACAAGTTAGTGGAAAAGTAATTAGAAGCCAAATCCAATAAATAGAAGAAGCGTGTTGGTGCGAGTATCCATGCATAGGAAGTGTTGGACGAGCATTATCTTGAACTATAATAATAGGGTTTTATAATTCTCATGTTGAAGAAGTTGTAGAAATAAAAAGTATGTGTGGGACTGATGTGTTAAAAAAATTATATATAAAATTCATGTAAGGACAGAAATTGAATGGTGCGTAGGAAAATTTGAATTCTCATGATTAACGAGAATTATAAAACCGATAATAATATTACCGTGAGGGGAAAAGAAACTGGGACCCTAGCAAGCCAACAAAAGTGAAGGGCTCGAGGTTCCGTACAATCATAGAGTGACAGTTGTATGGAAAATGACGACTTGAAACTGTTTGACAAAAGGGATCAACGCAGAAAGCGTGTGCATTGTTTAAACTTTGAATGGATGAGAACGGCCCTGAAATCTCTGCCTCTGAGAGGTCATCAAAAGGAAAACACGTACTCTGTAGGGGAAAAAAATGAATAAAAAAAGAAGGACGCATGAATATGATTTGTTAATTGTTTGTATTTGTCATAGAAGTACTATTATTTGCTTCCTCTTTTTTCCCCATTTTTCATTACAGTATTATTGCTTAATTGCTGTATAGATCATTTTATTGTTTAATATTTTTTTAATACTGTTATTGGATATATAAGTAATTTTATTCTCCAAAATCCAAATATAATGCGTTCCATTTAGTCACTAATTAATTATCTCAAATTTGTTTCATTGCAACCCAGCAGTGTCTAAGCAGTGGCGGAGCCAGGATTAGAGGAGAGGGGGGGCGAAAATTATTTTTTTATTTTGCATAATATTAGTATTTTTTTACCTATTGACCTCGTAGGAATTCATTTTGGTTAATTTCTTCACCAAAATATTAACATTTAACAACATTTGAAAGATTGATAAAAATCTACTATTGCTCGGTCCAACAGACATAAAAAGTAGTTTAAAATAATAATTAAAAAAAGTGTCTTAACTTAAACAATGATTTTAACTACATATTTTTTGAAAAATAAAATAAAAAACTACAACCAAATTGTCCCAAAAAGTGAATCTTTTAAGTTAGAGCAAATTTATTTTCTCTGTACGAAACCATTACATAAAGAGAAACACAATTATGCAAATGAAAATAGAGCAAAAAGGTGGTAAGCTAATTAAGATTACTTTTGACTCTTACTCTACGTGTTTAATGATTTAATGTTTCATTGGGGATTACTTTTCAAATTGGAAGAATAAATTGTGTTGGACAAATAAATAAATAAAAAATCAAAACACGTATGAACCAATAAATTAAAAAAGATTCGTATAGATGAGTTTATTTATCTAAACATTAATGCACCGAAGGTCGGTATAAAAAAATGTTAATCCATGGAAGATAATGAGTCGAAACAAAACATTCAAAACATGGGGATGATATGAACGGATTTTGAAACAAAACAATCAAATAATAGTAGCATTGTTAATTTCATAAAAAAAATAGAGATAATGAGAGACTTGAGCTGAGAAGATTTATTAAAATTGAGAGATAATTTTTTTCATTGGGATACAGATGAGGCCATGAGGGTTTGTTAAAATTGATAGAGAAATAGCAATAGAAATAAAAAAGATTTGTTAAAATTGATAGAGGAATAGCCATAGGAATAAAAAAGATTGAGTATAGTGTGATATCTAATGGTGTAATGACGAGTAATTTTATACTATACAATTTTTAAAACAAATAATTTAATAATATTAACAAAATTTTATTTTATATGTATATTAAAAAAAAAGTCTTAAAATTGGGGGGGGGGGGGACGGTGGCCCCCCTAGCCCCTCCCTAGCTCCGCCATTGTGTCTAAGTAGATTTGCATCATTTAGTTAAAACCTTTGCCTGTTCAAAGTTTTGTCTCAAGTTCCGCCACTGCACGTATATGGCCGTTTGGAGCCGTATATAACCGTGAAAGGGAACTAATTTGGGCTTTTATAATTTAAAACTGATATTTTTGATTTGTACTATGATTGAATTAATTATATGTTTTCTAGACATTATATTATAAACTTAAATAAAAATATAAAAGACATTTAAAAAAACTTAAAGTCTGGTATTTTTAATTAATTACACTTTTAAAAAAATCTTCGCCTAATTTATTTAATAAATATGGTTTAAGCTTGACTAGGTCTTATGCCGTTATGCGAGTCAGCGTTGCTTTAAAGATTACACAATCTTCCCAATAAATCCAAGACCCCACCAAAAAGGAGGTATCTCATTGCGGAAAATATTCAAGGTACTACCGCTTGCATCTAGGAAATAGAAATTGACAAATAACTGTTATACGTGTAGGCACTGGCGCTAAATATTGTTTATGTCCACATATTTATTGACGGATTCTCGGACACTACTCCCAATTTTTTTTTAAAAAAAATGTTAAATGCATTAAAAAACAGAAAATATAAATAAGAAAAAAAAATTAACTTAACATAAAAATTATTCTCAACATATTTCTTTTAATTAAGTTGATTTGTTGTATGGTATCATAAAATATCAAATAAAACTTATGGCATCTAGTTCCATTCCACCCACCGTATTCTATTCATTTTTATAAAGAATCATTTAACACAAAAGCGCTTGTTGAGATATATAGTCTCGCATTTGTTGAAAAGTAACTAATGTGTAGTTTATAAGGCCGTGGGCATTCTCACCCTTTGAGCTAGCTTTTGGGTGGTGTATCCCAAGATTCTTTATATGGTATCAGAGCTTGAGGTTCGATCCTCACCGCCCCCACTTTAAAGTGGAAGCACAAAAAAGGTAAACCAAAGATTGGACCTGTTGCATAATCCACGCTTCAAGCCAAGAGAGCTCTTGCGTGAGGGGGAGTGTTGAGATATATAGTCCCACATTGGTTGAAGAGCAACTAATGTGGAGTTTAGATATATAGTCACACATTGGTTGAAGAGCAACTAATGTGGAGTTTATAAAGCCTTGGGATACACCACCCTAAAAGCTAGCTCAAAGGGTGGGAGTGCCTCAACACGCCCCCTCACGCAAGAGCTCTTTTGGCTTGAAGCGTGGATTATGCAACATGCCCAATCTTTGGTTTACCTTTTTTGTGCTTCCACTTTAAAGTGGGGGCAATGAAGATCGAACCTCGAGCTCTAATAGCATGTAAAGAACCTTGGGATACACCACCCTAAAAACTAGCTCAAAGGGTGGGAGTGTCAAGGCCTAAAAGCTAGCTCAAATGGTGGGAGTGCCCAAGGCCTTATAAACTCCACATTAGTTGCTATTCAACCAATGTGCGACTATATATCTCAACAACGCTAAATTTTAAGCTATCCGTGGTTTTATATATATTTCAACACACTCTCCACGAACTAATCTTGAAGGATGGATAATACACATGTGCACCTGTTCCATTACATCCTTCATGCCTTCCAACCTCCCAAGAATCGCATCATCACCAAAATCATCACCCATGCCAAACATGCGAGTCATCTGATTAAACAAACCGCCAAATTTATTTTTCAATGACATTTTTACAAGACCCTTTTCTAAAACCGATGGGAATTGCAATAGTCTGACTATATGGCCAGTAGGAGCAGTATCAAATACAATAACAGAATAATCCATTGTTTGCACCAGTTTCAACATCTCAGCAAAGCTCATAGCCTCATAAACTCCAGGAATTGCACCAGCTAGCTCTGAGAACAAATTACCCATCCCATCAGAACCACCCATATCCTTATGTTCAAGAGTAGGATCCACCTCCATGGCATAGAGATTGGAGAAGCCATTAATTAACCAAAGTAGGGGTCTTGGTGAAGCGTTGTTGAAAAGCATCGCTGAGATTGTGTGCAGGGTCAGTGGAGATTATGAGAACAGAGTTGCGTACAGTGGCGAAAAGGATTGAGAGAATGGAACTGAAAGTGGTTTTGCCAACACCACCTTTGCCACCAACTAAATCCCACCTTAGAGACTCTTGTTCTAGAATGTTCTTCACCGTTCCCCCAGGTTGATCTGCCATTGCCACACCTTTCTCTCTGAGAGAAAAACGATGGTGTTTTTCTTATTTTCATTTTATGGGGATTTTACGTTTGTCTTTGGATTTCAACACACAAAAAAAAAATAAAAAAAAATCAGAAGTTTATGTCCGCACCCACCGCGTGTAGGGAAAGAAGAAGAAAAAATATTTTTATTTAGTGTCACTTTTTGAATGATATATGTATTTATTACGGATGTACAGAGAGAATGATCTCTTCTTCGTAGGGAGAAGATTTTTTGTTCCCAATGTATTCAATTATTGGCTGTTAATTTAAACAAGCTCCGAAATCGCTCGGAGATCATTTAATAACTGATCTAACTCTGTTGACAGAGCTATAAATAAGTTAGGTTAGACTTTGACTTAAATAAATCAAGCATGTACAAAAGATATTAGGGTATGTTTGGTGTGATATATAATGCCTGATAGTATAAGCTTATACTATATGTTATGATATTTTCAGTTGTTTGGTGTGACCATCGTATAATATAAATTTATGCAGCAGGACCCCTTTATACATCAAAATGATGTATAACTTAATCCGGCCTAGGAGTGGTGGATTAGGCCTGATAAGGGGTTAGTGTATTAATATTGTTTATAAGTACAATTCCCAAGAACTAATATATCATTTCAATACTTATATATTAAAATAATTCTTTTAATATATTAATTTTAAAAAAATACTGGAGGATATTATCTTATACAATATCATACCAAATGCTGTATAGTATTAAAATTTAATCAGGTCTTATAGTATCAGGTCTTATACTATCAGGCCTTATCCTATACTATGCACCAAACATGCCCTTAGATTTGACCTGACCTGTTAGCATGAGTAGGCCCCAAATTACAAGTCTGGTCTGACGTATATTTAAAAAATAAAAGTTTTGGCTAGACCTGTTAACCAATTTAAGCCTATGAAACATTTAACAATTAAATTAATAATTAAAATAATATTATTTTATTATTTAAAATTATTAAAATAAATAATATGATATATAAGCTGATATATACAAAAAAATCTATGACCTATTTTCTAAATAGTTTTTTTTTTAAAAAAATCTAGGTCTATTTTATTTTAATATTTGTAACATACCAAGTCTGATAAAATATAAGCTATAAATATCTGTAGACCGGTCTAACACATTTACACCGGTATCCGTTGACCATAATCTCTCTATAGTTTTGTGACTTGTGATCATGCGTGTGGAAAACTGTCATGGGCACGGACAAGTCATGGAAAAAGCTACACTGATATGCAAACGGATCTTAATTTTCTTTCAGTAGGTACACATGCCATAATTCTCCATTAACTTGATTTTGCCTGCATCTGAAGTCCAAAAAACAGATGTAGGACAATGAACTGTCTTTCCTTAAGCACTACATCACCTTTTAGCTTAGTAGCTAGCAGTCAAATGAAGCTGCTGCTTTTTTTTTTTAAATATTTTAATCAGGTTGTATTGTTAAGGATATTCAAATATAAGAGTGATATCATTATTATTCAATTCTATTTTCGCTACGGTTCACCTGCATATTATTTCTCCAAATGCAATCAAAATTGTTTGCAAGTGGAATATCTCATGTGTCAATTAATATGACTATGTTATGTGGGAGAATCCAACCATACAAGGGTTGTAATAATGAAAGAGAAAGAAAAAAAAAGAATAAAAAATTACACAATCATCACCATTAATTTGATTATTAATAATTAAAATTATTTCATATAATATTATCACATTAAATAGTATATGAGAGGATCCATTTCTAAGGGATAATCAAATTCGATGTTTTACCATTAGTTATTATTCAAGAGAGTTCCTATACATGACAGATTTACCAAGCCCAAAGATGTATGCAACCCCAAAGACCATGCTGGCCTTGTGTTGAGAATTTGATTCCAAATCAACACTGCTTGTATGAAAAAAAATGGGCTAGAGCCCAACAAGTTAATGGGCCTCGGGCTTTGTTTTAGCGAGCACCGATAGTTGTGGTCAATTCAAGTTAATGGGTCACATGTTATGAACCATATGAAAGTTCATCCATAATATTTTACAACATTGAATTTTTCAGCAATGATATGTTTTACCAGATATTTTTATCTGTGTATCAATAAAATAAGATTTTCTATTGACATAAGCATATTATACATCTAAATTTGTATTAAAACATACTGTATACAATATACTTTAGTAATTTTATGGATAATAACTGTAATAGTTAAAGAAAATCAATGATTATACTTTTAAATATATAGCATATTAAGAGTAGTTATTCAATACTGGTATTAAGATAAATTTTCTATCATTATTTTTAGTTTTCCACTACAATTGTTGTATTCTGTTATGACTTCCGGTGAGAAATTCTTTATTTGATGGCATCATTTAATAATGAATTTAGTAAAAGTAGTAACTAAATTTTCACTTATATTGAGATTTTTGTTTACATTTTCAATAGTATATTTGTGTCCCTGCTGAGCAGACAAGTTATACAAGAGAAGTTGGTGGCGTCAAGACCGAGGTAGTCAAAATCGGGATTTTACCTAAACTCGGAAAAGGAATAAAAAATTGTAAATCGTAAAATTGTAATACAAATCGTAGATTTTACCTGCACTCTAAAATCAAAATTTTATATACATATGCTTATGTATAAAAAAAATTAAGAAAGATAGACTACCTGCCACCATCCTTATACATTTGCATACAATTGTCACACTCTTAGGGTCTAAGCTAATAAATTATTTAAGTTATTATCGTCGAAGACATTCTGTTTCACGTGATCTTCCACTACATCATTCAAAATTGTCTTCATCTAAACTTTCATCATGAGATAAAGTTTCTTCATTTTTCACAATTCATTCATCTTCGGATGAAACATCAACAATGTTATATTCAACAATTTTTCTAACTTGCTTAACATCATTCTAATAGTTAAAATCGAGATTTAAATCTTAAAATTGGAACTTAAGTAAATGTCTAAACCGAAATTTTATATTGGAAAGGATTTTAAGTGAAATCTAAATCGTTTTAGCAAAAATAAATCGTTAAAATAGGGATTTTAAGATTTAGATCTCGATTTTAACTACCATGATCAATACCACATCAACCCTATTGATTCTGAGATACAGGGCGGATACGAGGGACTATGCAGTTTTGGTCCCAACTCGAGAACATTGACTTTCGAGTTCTATGCTAATGCTTGGAGCCAAAAAGTTGAATATGACCTCTGTTTTGGGCAAGCCTTTTTCCTATGATGCCCGGTCACTTAAGACCGGGTTTCATGGCACCACGCATTGTCGCTATCAGGCCCTAGTGCAGGATTTCGGGCTCCCATTATCTGATGAGAGGTATAGACAATTGGATGAACGAAGCATGTGAAACTGGAGTGCATCTTGAAACATGTGTAACTGGAAAGCATCCTTGTAGTTTAGATTATATTGTGTACTTATAGCTGAGAACTACTTTAATTTCATGGATAAGAATTAAGAAGTAATGCATCTATTTGTTATTATATACAATGTTAAATGTCATATATAAAGCATGAACGTTACTCCCTATTAAATTTTTTAGAAATATTTGTTTGATGGACTAGTTGACCATGTACCTACATTTTGGTATCCTCGTTTTTGGATAGAGGTGTCAAAATGGGTTAAAGTCTGCGGGCCAGCACATAAAGCATTATATTTAGTCCTAAACCATTATGGTCTTTTTTAGGCCTAACTCGCAAAGCTCTATAATTTAGCGGGCTGGGTTAGGGTTGGCCCGCTGGTCAAACTTTTTCTTTCGTCAAAATTTTTATTATTTAAAAAACTAAAAATTATATAAATTCAAATATTTATAAATATCAGTAAAAATCGTTTTGAATTTGATGGAAAATATAAAAGAAAGTGAAATATAAAAGAAAGGAAAATGAAGTGTAGAAAAAAAATAAAAGAAATAGTAAAATAAGAATAAGTATGAAAAAAGAGTCCTATATAAGGACGTACCTTAGATGCATTTTTAAATATGGAAGTCATGAAAAAACAAAGAGTCATATATTATGAACCATGTGAAAAGTCATCTGTAATTCATGTAAAATGTCATCCATAATCCATGTGAAATGTCATCCATAATTCATGTGAAAAGTCATTCATAATTCATGTGAAAGGTCATTCGTAATATTTTATAACACCCCTGGATATATTCTACAATTTAATACACTATTAGTGTGATAATTATAGAATATATCAAAGGTCATGAAAAATGAAGAGTCACGTGTTATGAACCATGTGAAAGTTCATCCATAATATTTTATAACAAAAATAAATTTTTCAGCAGTGATATGTTTTAATAGAGTTTTTCATCTGCGTATCAATAAAAATAAAATTTTCTATTAACATAAGCATGTTATACATCCAAATTTGTATAAACATATTGTGTACAATACACTCTAATAATTTTGTGGATAATAATAACAAAAAAGTTTTTTGTAACCGTATTAGTTAAAGAAAATCAATGATTTTACTTTCAAATATATATCATACTAAGAGCAGTTATTCAATACTGATATTAAGATAATTTTTCCATCATTACATTTAGTTTTCCACTATAATTGTGATATTCTATTATGACTCCTGGTGAGAAAATATTTATTTGATGGCGTCATTTAATAATGAATTTAGAAAAAGTAATAACTAAGTTTTTACTTATATTAAATTTTTTGTTTACATTTTCACTAGTATATTTGTGTACAAATATTATTTTATTAAAAATATTAAATTATAAAAAATTTATAATTCGTACAAAATATGTTAAGAAAGTGTTAAAAATTTATTTGTTGAAATATTTTTTAATGTATTGAATATGAAAAAAATTATGAAATTATAATTTTGGAGGGTTCGCGGACTGACCCTAGTCAATAGGGCTTTTGGCCCGTGCGGGCCTTGATTATTGAGGTTCTTTTGACCTTAACCCACACGGGTTAGGATCAAATAAGACGGGCTGACCCATTTTGACAGCTCTAATTTTGAACAGTAAAATTGGAATTTTTTTTCTGTCTTCGTGAAGTTGCATTTCTTGGTTTAGGCATATTTCTGAGATGTTGAGAGAACCACTTTGGTTGCTAATTTGGGGATAACTGGCTTAGAACACTCACATCTCTGGAAATGCTTACCTAGTTGAGATAGGATGATTATTTTGGATACTAAAGCACGTGAGCATTAATGCAATGATTGATTGATGATAAAATACAACACCCACGGTAGTCACACAATATTTAAGCATCAAATGATAAATTGGACTATGATTGTCACTTATACCTGATTGGTTGCCTGCATTAGCTGCATTAAATTGATGACTTGGGGGATGACAAATATTGAGATGTGAGCATTGTTTTTCATTGGAATTTTGACTGCATACTTGGTTCGTGGTTGTGATGCACAAAGCTTGGGAATGTTAAAGCACACATGTATTTTTACCAAAAAAAAAAAAAAAAAAAAAAACACATTTATGCATCCTTAAATATTATGTTGGACTGTTAGCAACATTTTACTTGCATGACAGTTTAAATACTTTATTGCAACTATTTGGATGGATCTTAGGATTATTCTTTTTGATGCAGACGGAGTGGAGCCCCATTTCGCCTTAAGCCCATGACCTATCCCTTGTGGATCAAAGGCAAAACTTAGCCTATTTTCACTCTCTTTTTGTTGTCCCTAACCTGTGAGTGTTTTCACATTAGGTTACTAAATCTGGCCCACCATTTCTTATCCAATTATTTGCTCTCAGCGCAATTCCCAAATCCATATTTCTTAAAACGGGTCGATCCCGTATCTTTTTCTGACCCGCCACTTACCCCACCCGTACATGCTGTTACTCGAATTAGATGGTTCCTTTTGTCCTCCATGCGATGTGCTAATCTCAACTGTCCTTGATCTTCGGGTATTCTGCAAGGTCATGGCAGCATCTTCTATAACCATTGCTTGTATAAATTATACTATATTTTATCGATAAGAATCTTTGAGTGAAATTTTACCTGGAAAACATAATGCATTTTGTAAGTTGGTAATTTTATATTATTTTTTGTCAATATACCCTCCTCCTAACTTCAACGTAAATTTTGATTTATTTTGAGTAAATAGCTTTTTAAGTTCTACCAAAAAATATGATCCCATTTTAGTCCTGTTCTGTCCTGTGGATAGAGATGTTCAACCTTTGTTAGGTTGATTGATCGTTTTGGACCGTATAGCCTTGACCAGGGGTATCTATGGAAAAGATATCCCTATGCCTAGCTTGATCACTGCAAAGTATATGAATGTGGTGATAGTGTGTTGTGTGTATCGAATATCAAGTGTCCTGTTCTGTCGAGGAGCCCTCCTATTTATAGGGGCTGCCTCTGATTTGAATTGGTGTAGCTGAGCTGTAATGACGCGGGATCATCAATGCCTTGTCGGCCGTTACCAGAGGTTACGTATCAGATATCATGTCTCCATAACTACAGCCCGTTTCAGGTATTCAAATGGGGAATATTCGATGGGGTATTCCGGGTTGAGGAGATGGGCTCGTTTGGTGTGGGCCTTCTTACCGGGTTCATGAAGTAAGCCGGCTTATATGGGCATTTAACCCGGGTTCATGGTACAGATCCATAACAGTTGCCCCCCAGCCAGGTTATCCGATACTTCGGGTTGCCTGGATGTCTGAGAATACGGGTGATATAACCCGGAATAGCCTATCGATTGCGCTTTGTTTGTGGCTCTTTTTCGGATCTCGGTCAATCTCTCCTTTTTACGCACGTCTGGCCACATGTCATGGTTTGCGTGCCTTTGCGTGCTGCAGTTACTTCCTGCAGTCTTGTTTATCGTGCGCATTTATGAGTGTCATCATTTTAGTGTGTCGAATCATTGCCTTTTGCGGCGATGGGGTGGCTGCGCCTTTAGCACTCCCACGTTGTTTTGCCCGTTACGCGCGGTTTTTGGCGTTTGTAAACCACTATGTGTTTGGAATAACCATATTATCCCTGCTCCTTGGCCTTCCTGTGGCGCTCTTTTTATTCTGCAGTTTCTATTTTTCTTTGTCATTTGCCTTTGTCATTTGCTCAGCTATCGTTTCTAAGCTCTTGCTGTTTACTGTGATTTCATTTCGCTGCACCTTTCATCTGTTTGCACTTCCATAATCAGGTATTTGTGCTTTTTTACTTCTGCTTGCATTTTCTTTCTCTTCGTAGCTTTAACATCTTCCTTGCTTTTCTGAAACGTGATTTCCTGTTAAAGAAGCGTTTTCTTCTGACCTTACGTGATTTCCTGTTAAAGAAGCGTTTTCTTCTGACCTTAATTTTCTTAAAAAATGGGAAGGAAGAAATCCTCCTTCCCTGTTTTACGGTGCGTCCAGGAGGTTGACGTGAACTCCAACTTGTTAGAACGAATTCCTCCTGGTGCCCGTTATTGGCTTTGGGGGATTCCCAGGACCGCAGAGGAGGAACGGCAAGCCATGCTTCGTGGGCACCGTGGTTCAAAACCTCGTAAAGGTGGTCGAGGAGACCGTGGTCGAAGAGGCCGTGTATCCTCCAAATCCCGGGTTCCACATTCTATCCGGGTTCCAACACCCAATCCTTCCCTTCCTTTATCTGAAAGTCCCAGATTTATGAGTTCTGGCCTTGGAAATCCTCGCCCTTCTCTTCCTGTTCCCCAAGATGGCCCTTGTTTTTCATGCGTTTACCTGAGTTCTCAACTCGTCCAGCAAGGATGTAGTTCTTTAGCAGACTCTACCCTTGATAGTTGTCGTCATGGGAGCATTCCAGTTTCTACCCCTTTATCCGGCCGAGTTAATGAACCAATTACAATTTCTGACGTGTCTTCGTCGTCATCTAGTGATTCATCTGATAGCACTGCAAGGATGTAGTTCTTTAGCAGACTCTACCCTTGATAGTTGTCGTCATGGGAGCATTCCAGTTTCTACCCCTTTATCCGGCCGAGTTAATGAACCAATTACAATTTCTGACGTGTCTTCGTCGTCATCTAGTGATTCATCTGATAGCACTTTTATTTCAGGTATATCCATCCTCTTCTGATACCCTTTTTGTTTGCTTTTCATTTCTAGGTTTTAATGGCATGTGTCCCTGAAGATGTAGATGAGTCGGGTTCTAGCGAGT